>JANHFK010002256.1:109834-128103 GCA_036250565.1 Sibynophis collaris | reverse complement strand
GTAAATACCACCTCTGGCTGGTCCCGCCCACCCCCACCCTATATATATTGCCTTCACCATGTGGCCCAGCTAATCGCCTTGCCAGTGGCCTTGCTGACGCCCGCTCAGCTCACCAAAGATAAGCAATGCATGAACCCACCATTCCCCAGTTCCGGCCTTGCCCTGGAGGTCTGCTTGCTTGCCGCCTGCCTCGGCCGGGTCAGGGAACACACCATTTCCTGGCTCCAGCCTTGCCCCAGAGCCACCGCCCACTCACCGCCCGCTCTCCCTTTGCCAGTCACATGTGTCACCCCCGTTTCCCCTGCTTCAGAGGCCCCGGCCCTAGCCCCGCTTCCTCCCCCACGACGACCTCTTTCTTTGGCCTTACCTTCCTCCCATGGCTGATGGCAGAGGGGAAGGCAAGCCAGGGTGAGCCGTTGCCACTGGGCTTCCCGTCAGGCCGCATCTTGCCCCCCTTGCTGCAAGATGCCTGCGCAGCCTCCTCTCCTTTTTTTGGTGCAAGTAGCCGGAACTGAGCCAGCAGCGGCAGCTGCATGGAGGCTTCTTGTGCTGAAAACTACCAGAGGTCTCGAATGCGCTGAAAAAGCCACTGCTGGCACTGCCCTGTTCTTCGTGCCGGCGCAGCCAGCAATAGGATGGCTCATGGTCATGAGTGATGTAAAGCTGGCCACACCCACTCAGTCACATGACCCCCTCCAAGTCATGCCCACAGAACTGGTAGGAAAAAAAATTGAATACCACCACTGGCAAGAAGGAAAAAAGAATATAACAGCCAACAAGAACGAGATGTTGACTCCTGAGTCCTGCATATCCTTAATCAAAATGGTTTTACATTGGAGTCATGTTAGCCAATACAAATGAGAACACTATAAATGAAAATCTCCTAGTCTGTGGCATCTGAGATCTCTCCCTAGCTTTACTTGTGTTTGATCTGACTTTCAGATTATAGAATCCTGAATATAGCAATAGCAGACTTATATATCACTTTATAGTGCTTTACAGTCCTCTCTAAGGGGTTTACAGAGTCAGCATATTGCCCCAACAGTCTGGGTCCTCATAAATGCAACAGTGACAGATTAGTTTTACAGTGACCGATATTAATATACTATTGAAGGTGCTAGGGAGAAAATACTATCTGTCACTGTTGCATTGATTTTCCAAGCTTGAAAGTGTAGCTTTGATGAACGTAATATTTATATTGCCCACTAACAAAATCCCATGGAAGAAAAAACATTTGGTTTAGGAATATATCTTCTTATGGGTTTTTAATTGTATCTACTGTCTTGGTGGATCTTTATGTACTGCCTGATAATATAATTTTAAAAACGTAATTCCCCACTGTTTCTAAAGTTCATTTCTATTAACTCTTAAATGATTTTAGTATTGAAAAGGTAATTTTTTCTTTGCTATATACTTTTACATTTCTTATTCCAGATTTCAATTTCAAGAATAACATTTCTTCTGCATTGGAGTAAAATTATTAAACAGTTGTGATATCAGCACCTCTATGATTGAAAAATATTAAATTTCTCTTTGTATTTTAAGAGAGTATGAACAAATAGTTGTGGCGTTTGAAAAAAAAATACTGTTAATCCTACAAATGTCTCCAATTCTGTTCTAATATATTTAGCTGAATTATTAAAATTTACAAAAGTTGCTATGATATTGCCTTTAAATAAAATTAATAGGTAATTGCAGCTCTTTTTTAATCCTTTTAATATTCTTGTTGCTATGAGGTTCCTGTTTCTATAACAAAACTAAATGTTTTTTACACTTAATTTCTTTATATTGCCAGGTTATAGAGGTGTACAACTCTTGTCAAAAAGTTGACAGATTTTATGAATACTTTTTTACATACTTTTGAGTATGTGATAAAATAGCCTTTAGTATTGCCTTTATATATCTTTTTTCAGATTATTATTCAATAATTACAAATTCGTATTATTAAATTTGTATATTTTGCTTGAAAAATAAAATTTGGTTACTATTTTGTCAGTTTGTAAAATGTTGGGCTCTTTTCCTTTATTCCTTGCTTATCATTCCTGCAAATTAAACTCATCAAATATGAAACTCTGTCTATCCTATCAATAAACATATTTGTGAATTAAATTTATGAAATTAAACACTATTTTTTCACAATCTTTTATTACCCTCATCATTCTTTTCTGTTTCCTTTTCCAATAATCCCACCCCCAAGCCATTTAGAGCACATCTGAAGAGAAGTTCACAGAAGATTAATGAAATCCTCTAAGCAGTGTAGTTTAAGGGAATTGGTGTGTTCAGCTCTTGACAGCTCATCTCATTATATTATAACTTTTACATCAATCTTTACCAATCTCTGCATGTTGTCTTTCCAATTAATATGAAACTACATTAAATATTTGTATTTTATTAATGTTACAACCAGCAACCATCTTACAAGTCTCACTTTCCCCAAATCTCTTTTAGCGTATCTTCTTTTTATAAAGTTATATCAGTTATTTGGACATCCAAGATTGTTCTCTGTTCTTCATGAACTATGTTTAGGTTTATGATAAAGTCTTCTCATAACCATAATTCATATACTTAAGTCATAAACATAAAAGTATTCCCTCTTCCTTGTGGTTGAAATAAAATTAGCTTGAAAGGGGACCTCTATTTACGTCATAATTTTTCTTTTTAACAATTCTGTCAGATGTTTGACGGCTTTTCTTCTTTATAATGGGATGGGACTTAATAGTTTATCTCTTCTTAGTCCATATGTTTTAGCAGATTTTTTCTGTCAGCAAAGCATTTACAAATCTTACTACTTCTCTCTTGATTGCATTTGATTGAGTTCAGGAGAAAAGATGCTATCAAAACATTTACATCATCATCTGAAGGCATGAACTTTGCTATCTCCTTAACTTGAGTTGAGATACCCAATTAAATTAGTATTTTCTGCATGTTCGCTAAACCTTCTAGTCCCCCCCCCCCTTTTAATGCTGTAAATCAGCCAAATCCAATCTAATGTCTGTAATGTTTCTTTCAATTTTTCTTATATCAAGTTATTTTATTTTGGTTTGGGTTTTTCCGTTAATTTTATTTTAGCAGTAGCATATGTTTACTATCAGACACTACAACGTCTGAAACTTAAGTCTATTTTTTTCAGTTGTTTATTAACTTGTTCAAACGTATCTGCTAAATCCTGCTGAAACATGTTAGCTGGCATCTCATTATGGCTTTAGTTCTTTTGGAGTTGGTTTAATTTAATTTCCTGCTGAGCCAGCTACCAAGCTACTTTGTAGGTGGTGCTTGATTTTTGCCCAACCCAATGAGGTGTCCTCCTCCATCATTTTTACTTCAGTACTAGAATAGGATGCCCGCTCATCAATTCTTGATTCACCCTTGTAAGACTTAATTTCCCTGCCTTTTGATAATTACATTTCTTAGACTTTTTATTGTTTAGTTGGCCAGTAAGTTGTATATTAGTAAAACAAAAGGGCTCTTCCCTGGTTTGGGAAGAGAATAATTAGCTCATCTTTTTTAGTGTCCTCCACCGCTTCACACCATCCCTGCTTTCAACTATATATTGAAGAACAGAGGGAAGAATTTGGAATCAAAATGTTTATTTTTGAAATAAAATCAAATGAATAGAATAGAACAGAACAGAATAGAATTCTTTATTGGCCAAATGTGATTAGACACACAGGGAATTTGTTTCTGGTGCATAAGCTCTCAATGTACATACAACAATAGTGATAGATCATTAATATAGTCATTGTAAAATACATCCATCATAAAATATTAGATACAACATAGTGATAATTATGGATATTAAATAAGTGATCAACATAAATAATATTACGATGCTAGGTAAACAATATACATCGTAAGATACAAGCAACAACGCTATAATCTTAAAATAAAGAGATACCATGTTTCCCTGAAAATAAGACCCTGTCTTATATTTTTTTGAACTCTGTAATAAGCGCTTGGCCTTATTGCCATGTGCTCAAAAGCCCGACTGGACTTATTATCAGGGGATGTCTTATTCTGGGGAAAACAGGGTAGGTAATAGAAAGATGAGAATAATGATAGTAATACTGCCTTTTTAGATAGTTTGACAGTGTTGTGGAAATTAGTTATTTAGCAGAGTGATGGCATGGGGGGGGGAACTGTCCTTGTGTCTAGTTATTCTGATGTGCAGTGCCCTATAGCATCCTTTTGAGTGTAGAAGTTGAAACTGTTTATGTCCAGGATGCAAGGGGTTTGTAGATATTTTCACAGCCCTCTATCTGACTTGTGTAGTATACAGGTCCTCAATGGAAGGCAGATTGGTAGCAATAAGAGATTAATCCTGACTATGTATTCTGGTCAGTAGGAAAATCATAATCTAGTAGTAGTACTGTGTTAGTAGTACTGTGTTAGAAATTAACATCCTGAACATTCACATACCCATTAGTTTCAGCAGGTTTCTCTATGACACCTCTGCTTTTTGTTTACATTTCAATTCTCAATCATCAGACTGGGATCATAGAGAAAAATTACTGACATGAATATCTTTACATTACAATACTGGATAAATCTACATATTACAATAATGGATAAATCTACATTATTACTGCTAATGCTCAGATTATAGAATATATTTCCTATATATGAAATTATTCAAATTCATAAACCATTGACTTCCATGTAATCTTGAAATCAATTAAGGGAATAAAAATAGATTTGGAATTGTTTTTTAAATACATTAAATCTATTAAATGTTTACTTCTGATCTTTCAGAGCCTTTTCTATGAGTTGTTATCTTTTCTACCCTGTTTTCCTGAAAATAAGATATCCCCTGATAATAAACCCAATCGGGCTTTTGAGTGCATGCGCTAAAATAAGCCCCTCCCCAAAAATATTTAAATGCATGCGCAGCTGGTCCCCGCTATTTCCTCTGGTTAGGGTTAGGGAGACAGAGCTGGAAATCAGGTAAGACGGCAAGAAGTCTTGCTCCGTGTGCCCCAAAATAATAAGACCTCCCCAAAAATAAGGCCAAGTGGTTATTTTGGGTTCAAATAAGACAGGGTCTTATTTTCATGGAAACACAGTATTAGAATATCTTCAAATGGATAGTTGCAACCATTAGGCTTTACTGTGAACTGGCCAAACTGCCTTACTCCATAACAATAATGACAGCCCCCTTCTATAGGAATTTATTTGTCTACAGGATCTTAGCTGAGCCACTAAATGGTCTCACATTCATTCAGCACTTTACTCCAAGTGCTCTGCTAGAGAGATACAACTTTTCGTAAGGACTAACCTCAATTTAGTTATTTTTGACTAGACAAGTTTTCAAGTAAGAAACTTGTGTGAATCTTAAAGACTGAGAGAAAAAAATTGGTGACATGCCTAGGCAGATATATTTCCTTAGTTTTCAGAGATTATGGGAAATAATTCAGATAATGTTACTCATGCTAATGTGCAGCTTTTATCAGTTTCAAGTTCATTTTTGAACTTATCCCTAGACATAAATTATGTTGTAAATTTAAGAACTCTACTTTCGATAGGCACCTCCTGTTTCTATATGAGCTTAGTGAGAATTTCAGTTTAAAAGTTAGATACAGTATGTAGGGCCATTACAGCAAGAAATTGCTGTCAGCAGAGCAATCACCCAAAGATGTATCTTGGCACCATTACTGTTTAATCTGTATATCAATCCTCTTGTAGTTAAGATAAATAATCTACCTCATCACCTCGCTAAATGGAAAGACAGACATATTGCAATCCTCTTATATATTGGTGGTGCTATGCTGTTATCTCAAACACCAGTTGGTCTAAAGCAAGTTTTGTAGACTCTAGCTGTACATAGTGTAACATAGTGTAGTAACCCTCAAAATCAATTATGATACAATTAAAGTATTAATATTTATTAAGTGCCCTAAATTCATCCCCAGCAACTGAATAAACACCTGATTAAATCTCCTGAATAAACACCTGATCAAATCTCCAAATATATAACGGTATAGTTTCATGCATCTAGTAAATGCAGTGCACACATTGAGAATATTGTCCAAAATGCACAGGAAAAACCTGATAGTCTTTTTATTACAATTATTACCGGTACATCATTATTACATTATTGCATTGAGCAATATTGCATTGTTCAAATTTACCTTAACTAAAAGTATTCTCAGCCAGAAAATGGGCATAACTTTTGTTTAGAGATGAAATGGAACCGTACAGGGCTTCACATTTTAAAGAGGGTACAGTCTAAACTCTTAAGGAATATATTTCAAGCCCCACGATGAGTTGCTAAAGTAGTGTTGTGCTATGAGCTGGGCTTGAACAAAATTAAAATCCATATTTAATTTGCATATTCTCTTATTGGCTAAAGTTACTTCTGTTCCACCGTGGAGTTAACACCCTAATTTTAAGTGACAACTTCATTTTATCTTGCAGTTAAGGACATTGCATTAGAAGTTGAAGAACTGTGGTTTAGTGCAATCCTGATAATGGGGTATCAGTGGGCAGAGGCAATCTTTAAACAACAGTCCAAGGACTTGAATGATGTATCACACCCAGACATATGTTCCTGTACAGTTATTCACTTTTTCCCCTAAGCGAAGTAGTAATTCCCAAAGTCAGAAGATCCCTATCCTGGCAAGTTTTAATGTCCTCCAAACAGATGTTCATGGGGGAAATTATCTGGTAGCCCAGTTGAATACAGACTTTGCCCCTAAAATGGAGTTCCTGAATATTAATGCATGTTCTGTTAATATGGCATGGCTTCTATTACAAAGATCCTTGGTTGCAGCTATTAACATTCCATCAACTTGAATTTTCAAATCACCCAGATCCATTTTATTTATAATTGTTATTGCCAATATGATTTTATTTCTCATAACATTGTTAAGGTTCATGTGTCAAACCTTGAGCACACTACTTCTATTATTGAGTTTTATTGTAGTTTTTCTTGCTGTCTCACAGTTTTGTTTTTTGTTTATTTTTAGCTGGTGTTTGGCTGTATTAGATAAAATATCTAATAAAATGTTGCATGTTTATTTTTTTCATACTTTTGAGACATAATTTCTACATTACAATACATGATTTATATGGTACACATAAATACTTTATTGAAACTGCTCTAAAATCAGTAATTTGGGAGTTGGCCGTCCTAAATGAATATGTTTAGATGGGTGTACAAAGAGCTAGTTATTTATAGTAGCACAGAAGCTTATTTATCATTCATAACTAAATATTGGCAAGCAGGAGTAAAATTGTGTCATGTCTTGCTCACTGGCAACAACTGCTAAAAGCTATTTCTTCTTTGCATTTTTATGTTGCATAGAACACTTCAGTTAGTTAAAAGGTTAGAAATAAAAACAATTGAAACTAACATTATTTAATCTTTAAAAGTCTATCTTTTTTTTTTAATTTATTTTTTCATCATATTAGAACTAGTAGAAACTAAACAACTCCCGAAGTGTTGCATTATTCTAAATTTTAAAATAAGCTCATTTTTTCAGTGCAGATAGTCCCAATTTATGACCATAATTGAGCCTGAAATGGCAGTCATTGGTTAAGGCATCACTTGACTGGATCCGATTTTTGACATTTCTTTTTTTTTTCTGTCTCTTATCAAGTTTTTTATTTTTATTTTTTTATAAAAATGTGAATAGTGTGGCATCTGGGTGCCATACATTCCAATATAAATAAAACATCATTATTACATTCAATCAACTTATGTATTTCTTATAACAATACATATCTATATTAGGTTACAATCTATCATTATTCAAATATTCCACCTATTTCTCGTTATTACTTTCTTTTTATCAAATAAAAATGTATACATTAATATTCCCTTTATTTCTATCAC
This sequence comes from Sibynophis collaris, assembly GCA_036250565.1. NCBI lineage: Eukaryota > Metazoa > Chordata > Lepidosauria > Squamata > Sibynophiidae > Sibynophis > Sibynophis collaris. Next base: position 120,272 of record JANHFK010002256.1, on the reverse strand, counting down.
TTATTTTAGCTTTTAATCATGTCACCCTATATTAAAAGGCTTTTTCTTTCTTTACTGTCTCACTTCTAATCATGTCACCTGCCTAAAAAAGGGGGGGGGGAAGAGGAGAGAGAGAGTGAGGGAAAGATAGTTCAAAGTAGCGACAGAAGAAGGGAATCAACGATCCATCATCTCTTGCCAGCTTTATATTTTAGTTGCTATGTTTTAAAAAAGACAGGAAAAAGGAAAAGCAAGTCAGAACAACAATAAAGAAAAAAAAAAGAAATCATCTACCCATCGTCTCTTGCCCGCTTCAATACTTCAATTGTTATGCTTAATTTGTTCTGACTTAGCTCCTGATTTTTGACATTTCTTGCGGTGGTCATTAAGTGAATATGGTGGTTGATAAGTGAATGCTGCAGTTATTAAGCAGATTCATTTTTCCTAATGAGCATTTTTTTTGCTTGAAACCAAAAGTAAACGCAAGAAAGCTGCAAATTGCAGTCAAACTGGTGTAAAGGTGAATAAATTGCCAAGCACCTAAAATGTGATCACATGACTATGGAGAGGGGGTGCAGCTGTGGTAACTTTGAAAACATATCGTAAGTAGCTCTGGGGGGGATCTACCATAACTAAGTGACCAGTTGCAAGTCGAGGACTACTTGTATTGTATTATTCTCTGAGCTTGGGTGGCTGATAATGGTGATAAAAAGGAATCTAACTTTATTTTTAACATTTTAGTGAACGACCTTCTTTGATATTTATTGTTTTTTCTTGAAATATGTTTGATTACCCAAGGGAACTTTAATATCCTCACATATTTTTGTTTCTATATTTGTTTTAGCTGAAAATAGCTGTTTTGTACCTACTGTAGTTATTAGCCTTTTGTTTACATAATGTTAATTGAAGTATTAAGTGAGCTTCATGCCTTCTAGTCACATTTTATATGCTTTTTAATATAAACATTGAAGTTTGAGTGATCTTATTTTGCAAATGCATAATCTTATAAATAAACACAGTAGTACTTGGATTGTTTTGGATAAAATGCAGTTTCTGGTTGTTACAAACCAAAGAGGAGCTAACATTTCAAACAGAATTTCTTACATTTTCCAAGGAAATACCTATATCATATATTCACAGTAAAAATTATTTCATCAAAAGCTAGTTGACAGTACATAAGATTGATTTCAAAACAAAATGGCTGAATATTAATAAAGTTTATGTAAAGATGAATTGTTAACCCAGAATAAGTAGTAGCTTTTTTATTTTGTGAGAAAGTTAGGTGTTTTACAGTTGCTATAACTTTGGAGCTATTTACTAAAATATGGATTTAGAATACAAACACATCCTTTTTAGAGAGCATATGAAGAGTAAAGTAGAGGCATTCTGTGGAGCATTTTAAGAAGACTGAGAGAGAAAAAGACAGGGGAGACTGCAGGTTTTGTTTATGAAAATGAAGAAACATAAGCTCTTGCTGGTAAGAATTTTGAATAAAATACAGGCAGTCTTTACAATAGCAATTGGGACTGAAATTGCCATCACTAAGTGAGACAGCCATAGAGCACAATGTCATGTGACCATGCTGCTTAGCAACAGTAGTTTAGGCAGTCGTAGTTGTCATCATTAAGAAAGGATCTTATGTGACTGTGACTTCTGACTTCCTGATGGCTTCTCTATTGACTTTGCTCCTGGGAAGCCAGCAAGGAAAGTTGTACATTATGATCATGGAGACACTGCAACAGCTGGAAATCTGAGGACTAGCCACAAGTACCACTGATCAACATGGTCACAAGTTTGAAAGGTCACTGAATAAATGGACATAAGCCAGGGGCTACCTACACTTTATTCAAAAGCCCTCAATTATTAAAAAAACGTTTAAAATATGAAATTAGACAATACATTTACTTATACAACAAAAATAATATTTAGAATTGATTAGATTTCATTATGTTTGTATAGAAAAGGACTGTCAAAACCGGAATTTTGTTGGAAATGTAATAAGGATAATGCTTCTTTAAAATACATGTTTTTACAATGATCTCATTTCCCAAGATTTGGGAGAAAGTATGATTGTGCAACAAAAGCAGAAATTCTCAGAGAGGATTACTGTCTTAAATTGCACATCTAGTACATGGAAGTTGACAACTGGACAATCAATTTAAATGGATTCTCTGAGTCTTTACTATGGTCAAAATACTGCTATTGCAGCATTGGAAATATAAATTTATGGCCTCTTTCTTTCAATGAATTGAAGGCTTTTGCCGTTGCCACCTACAAGTGGATTGTCTATATCTGTAGACTCTGTAAGGACAAGCATAATGAAATACAGTAGATTCTATAAATGTATTAGAAATATTTTCATATTTGAATAATATTTGCATTAGACAAGTATATATATAAAATTATTTATTGTTATAATGATATATGTCATATTTTTTCACTTTTTGTTAGAACATTTTAATATGGCTTTTTTTGACAATGTATCGTTATAATTCTTATGTTTTATTAATTAAAAAGCAGTAAAAATTACAGTAGTATCTCAGTACTCGTCATTAATTGGTTAATTGGAGATGAAATGAGTACTAAAAACGAGTACCAAACAAACTACATGACTAATGCGTGACCCTTTGTTTCAGCTGAAAGGGTAGCAAGTCACGAGGCAATTGACACCAACAAGTTCTAGCTTGCGGGTCGAGTACCCAACAAACGACGAGTACCAGGACAAAATTTTTGCGTCAAAATGCATCGAGTACCAAATTCAATGAGTTTCAAAGCAGTCGAGTACCGAGGTAACACTGTAATTTTTAAAAAATTAGACAATACATTTAATAGTTTATTTAAACAATGCAGCATAACTTTTTTAATGAAAGTAAATGGCTAGGTTTGTCAGTATGCATGCATAAGACAATTTCTGATGTTTAGGCACTTCTAGTTTTTTTAAAAAATGTGCATTAGAATATTTTTTTGTAAAGAGAAAGAAAAGCTACAGACTGTCAAGGTGTTAAAAGCAGAATCTGTACCCTGTCATATAATTACATTGTTTTCCTTTATAGCAACATGAACCGTGAAGATCGGAATGCGCTGCGTATTAAAGAAAGAGAGAGGCGTAATCAAGAAATTCAACAGGGTGAAGAAGCCTTCCCACCTAATTCTCCTCTTTTTGCTGAACCATATAAAGTTGTAAGTGCATGAGGTTTGTTGTTTTTCTTAATGATCCCACCACAGATAATATTTTTTCTGTAAATTGAGTACTGTGATGAACTTTCTAAGTAAATGTAGTGTATACTGTAATATAATCAGTATTTTAGAAACATGAACCTTACACTCTGAATGCAAATATAGAGGAAAAAAAGATGTTTTGTAAACTTACATATTTTTTTTAAGTTGATGTTGATAGACCTCTTAATGAAATGTTAAGATTGTTAGGAACAATACTAGCTCCATCATCATTCTTTTATTAATATCCCAGCACTGACAGCTCAAAACATTTGACCCCTGAACTGTCTAAATATGAATTGGTAGAATAGAATTATGGTTAAAAGTACTTGCAGAGATAATTGTTACAATGTACTCTTGCCTTGTAGCAAAAGAGTGATTCAAGACAGTAGCATTACTGAGATTTGCGGAGAATGTTTTCTATAGATGAAAGGTAATTGTTAGGGCTTGATATTTCTGGTACCTGCCTGTTTGTATATAAAAGATTCACTTTGATGCTGCAAAACTTGTTTCTTTCATGCGGTTGAGTTATTTTCCTGATCATGACATTATGTAAGCATAAACTGTTATTTTTATTTGGGTTTTCATTTTTTTTAAGACTGAAAGAGGGGAGTATAGAATATGTTATTGCTTTTCTTGTCTCTTTATTTAAAGGTACTATGTGTATTTCAATATTAAATACGTAGTATTTAAATATTATTTTTAAAAGATAGAGAGAAATAATAAAGAAGGAAGGAAAAGTTTTCCCACTCGTTTTTCAGTCATCTTTGTTTTTAGTAACATTCTTAGTACAAGGAAGGTAAATAGCTGTGGTGAAAATTAAGAGTAGATAAAATCTGCATTAAACAGTCCCATGAAGCTTGTTTATTAAAATTTGTTATAGTTGGACAACTCCACTGACACTGGATGGCGTATGATATGAAACAATAAAATAAAATAAAAACATATAAGAACAAACCAATTGTACAAGTAACATAAATCAAACAGAATGAGCCCCCTCCCATATAATAAAAATAATAAATGTGGGAAATAAATAAATAAAATAAAATAAATAATATATTAACTCCAGGCCTGGGACCAAGCTAGAAGAGAGGATACAGTTTTTATTTTAGAGAATGGGAGTGCTAGAAGATGGGGCCACAACAGAGAAAGCAAACCTCCTCAGTTCTACAAGATGGCAATATTTGATAGACAGGTGCTCAGTACACTCTGCTAGAGTGTACTGAATAAAAGGAACAATTGGAGACAATTGGCAATGCAATATAAAGCACATATCGATATAAATGTATTTGGGTTTGAATTTTTAGTGTAAAAAGCTTTATTTACTTACTGGCTAGCTTTATTTGTTTACTTCCTAACTGTATGGGTGATGATTTAGTTGCAGAAATTGTATATTTCTCTACTTTGAGAGAGGTTCTATTTCTTTATATATTTATTTTATTCTTTAGTTTAATTACTTCAAAGTCTAGTTTATTTTTAAAGCTTAAGTTCTGAATATGATTTTTTAAAATCTGTTTTCTTCTAACATAAGCATTTATATCTTTTTATACAAAATACAAAACCATCTTCTATGCAAAGATTGACAATTTGTTGTTGTTTTTTTCATTCTTTTTATGAGATCTATACCATTCTACGGCCTGGTATTCCAGGTTGTCCAACATTGCCTTACAAAATGGTGAGATTTTAGTGACATGATTCACCATTAATTTTTTCCCCTTCAAACAAGAATGGAAATGACAGTGGGAGGAATCACGGACTTTTCTATTCTCATTTTTAAAACCCTCACGTGATTGAAATTTTGCCACAAATTCAGCATCTTTTTAAACATTTTTTGGCTTTCAGGGTTGGAATGGGAATGCTATGTCTTCCCATTTAACCATCCACGTATAAACTCATCCAGAAACTTCGGTCTGAAAGTATAGCACTACTGGGAGGCCCACAGGTTGTTGGGAAGTAACCCTTCCTTTGGTGTTGAGAACATTCTCCTCTTTTGCCTTATATGGTTTGAATCATGCCTTGATTTCAAAGAAGGGAGATACAGACCTCTAGAAAAAGAAAGTTCCTTTTCTGCACTTTTGCTTAGTCAGTCAGTCAGTCAACACTGTGAACAAAGCTCTTTATATGTTACAAGTGACAGTTCCACTAGGAGGCTAGGTTATCAGTTCATTTAAAAATAGGATTTCAGGTTTCTGCTTTAAATTTATATTGCAAGATTGAAATAACTTTTTGAATGTTTCCTAAAGGAAAGGCACATTTATAAAAACCACATTTAATGGCATATAGGCCTTGATACTTAGTAACTTGCAAGAATGGTCAAGAATCTTGCAAAAGCAAAAATAATCGAGAATGCTTGCTCAAATGAAACTCCAAACATATCATAGGACAAGGCAATGTCTTGGGAAAAAAGGAACTGGGGGAAATGTACTAACTATGGTATAATGTGCTAATTGTCACTGGAAATTAGGGACAGAAGTGCTTATTGCTGCTAGTTAATGCTGATTATGCTAGCTAAACAATATTGGCTGAACTCAGGTAATATGGATAAGATGACCTAAAAGGAACGGGTGTAAGGTGAGATTTTGAAGAAATAATTATAAAAACTGTACTATTGATGGAGTGGCCTTTGCACAGGCCTACAGAGTGATGCCCCTCTATCCTTTTTCTGTGCAGAATAAACACCTAGTACGAACCCAGCTTTTTCAGACGTATAGTTTAAAAATCAAAGGAATTTTAGTGATATTTCTGGGTAATAATTATGCATTATTTTTCTGGGCAGTTGGATTGGTTTTCAAATAACTGCTTTAAATGCCAGATGCTTCAGATGGCTGCTGAAAAAGATTATATGGATAATTTCCAAATGTGTAGTACCATTTAATAATTCATCTGATATAAAATGTATATGATTACAGTATATTTTATTACTGTAATATTATGCATCTTTTTATTCATTTTATTCATTCTTCATACAGACCAGCAAAGAAGATAAATTGTCTAGCCGTATCCAAAGCATGCTTGGAAACTATGATGAAATGACGGATCTTATAGGTGATCAGTCTCTCCAGAAACTTGTTAGAATTCCCAAACCGACAGGTCCATCAGCAACAGATGACAAATCAAACCAAAGTTTCTTTGGTGATCAGAGACACAATTCTGGCTCTCATCAGAGCAGCAAATGGACGCCTGTAGGCCCAGCGCCTAGCACTTCTTCCCAGTCGCAGAAACGGTCCTCAGGTTTACAGGGTGGACACAGTAGTCAACGTAACAGTGGCAACAGCACTAGCAATAGCGGACAGAGGCATGATCGTGACTCATATAGCAGTGGTGGAAGCAGCAGTAGCCGCAAAAAAACCCAGCATGGATCAGAACATTCAAAATCCCATTCTTCCAGTCCTGGAAAAACATCTGTTGTTTCTTCTCTGAACCCCAGCCATTCCAGATCTCATGGAAATGACCATCATGGTAAAGAACATCAGCGATCCAAATCTCCACGAGACCCAGATGCCAATTGGGACTCGCCTTCCCGTGTACCGTCTTTTTCTAGTGGTAGCCAGTCGTTTCCTCCTTCGCTTATGTCAAAGTCAAGTACAATGTTGCAGAAGCCTACTGCCTATGTAAGACCTATGGATGGTCAGGAATCAATGGAACCAAAGCTATCTTCTGAACACTACAGTAGCCAGACTCATAGCAACAATATGAATGAACTGAAACCTAGTAGCAAAGTACATCTAACAAAGCTGAAAATTCCTTCTCAACCACTTGATGTAAGTTGTCTTTTTAAAATGATGGTTATAGCAGTCAGAACCATGATTACTTTGATGTTCTATAAATATAAACTAGCATTGAGAAAGTTACTAAGAATGCACATTTTCATATAAAGTCCATTAGATACATTAAATAATAAAAAGTAAAAAGAAATCCATCACTGTTAAAATATTAGTTCTGATCTTCAGCTCTGCATATTATTTTAATTTAGCATTAAGGCACTAGTCAGCTATAGTACATAGCAATTTTTTTTGTTGCGTTGATATTTGGTTCTGATAATTTGAAATGCAAACAGCTAATTTTGGCAATCTCGTTATATTAAATGAGCTAAATTCTATTATTTATTTTATTTATTTGTTCATACTTCCATACTTCTAAGGTTTAATACTAATTCATTGGTTGTTCTGTGAGTTGAATCCAAACTACTACCAGCAGATCCAAATTCCGTATCTACCTTCTATATTTAAAATAAAAACAGTATCATATATGATGAATGATTAAAAATTGTAATTTATGTTTTTATTCCATCTCCTGTATAGACTGATAATCTCCCAGAAAAACTGGTATCTACTTTTTAGTATGCTATGCATTTAGATTAAACGTTCTTATTTTCAATTACAAAATACAATATGTACATTTTTATATTAAAAAATATTTTTTCAATGATTCAATATTTTCTTTTTACTCTGGATCTAAGGGCATCATTTAAAAAGGCAAGGTGCAGGGATGACATGAGACCTCTCCACTCATATATTTAACTATCTGCCTCTTACTTTTTATTAAGAATTATAGTTTGGTAAACAGCTGTAGAATTCTATGGGCTTTATTCAGCCCATTGTGAATTTTAGTGAGATTTCTAATTATTGGGGGTTGGGGGGGAATCACAGTTATTAGGTTAAAGTACCTAATTGAGTTGAAGACCTGACTGCTTTGTAAAATTTATATAAATTTTAACCCACAAAAACAATAGCTCTTTAAAATAGTCCTTGACTTATGACCACAGTTGGGCTGGTTGTTAAATCAGTTGGGCCTGATTTTATGACCTCCCCCCCCCCAGTTGTTAAGCAAATCACTGCAGTTGTTAAGTGAATTATGATTGTGAAGTGAATCTTGTTTTCGCCATTGACCTTGCTTTTTGGAATTCAGTTGGGAAGGTGCTAAATGTTGATCAAATGAGTCCAAAACTGCAACCATTATAAATACATACCCATAATCACATGACTATGGGGATACAGTGACAGTCATAAATGTGAGGAGCAGTCATAAGTGACTTTTTCCAGTGCTATTATAATATCGGATGGTCAATAAACCAATGGTTGTAAGTCAAAGACTAAATGTGCCAGGTGAAGACGTAAGACATTTTAGATAGTGTTGTAGGTTTTGGAGATGTTAACATGTTGACATGTAGTTCCGTTAAATTTTCAATGTTGATTTATAGGCTTCAGCATCCGGTGATATGAACAGTGTGGATGAGATTCTAAAAGTAAGTTATATGTTTACATTGATTATTATTGTTTATTTGCTTAAAAACTACTTAAAAGTTATTTAAGTTTCAGGCATAATTTTAAAAATGATAAAAGAAAAACATATTCCTATATCAAAATAAAAGTGGTTTTGAGATGATCATCAAGGGACATAACAAACAGAAACCCAGTCAGAAAACTGGACTGGATTATCATTGTCAGATCATTCCTGAAACACTCGGACACAATTTTTCTAATATTTTGGGTTTCTGTTCACAACAGGAGATGACCCATATTTGGCCACCACCACTTACTGCAATACACACACCCTGCAAAACTGAACCTTCGAAGTTTCCATTCCCAACAAAGGTAAATGAATAATGCTATAAATATTCCAAGTAGCTGTTGTTAGAAATCAAATAAGCCTGGGATGAGGAAACAATATTTTTTGAAGCATGGTTTTCAGAATCTGTTTATTTCAACTTAACACTTTGCTTATTTTGTGGCCTTGATACTTCTCTTTCTTGTGTAACTATTTTGATGTTAAAGTCATTTTGCACTATTTTTTCACCTGTAGTTAAATATCTTTTTAATATATTCTACACATTAAATCATATCAATTATTCATAACTGGAATCCTATGGAAGCTTGACTTGTGCTGTTTGCTAACATGGCACCTGATTGCTTTCAAAGGGTCTTATTAGTGTTATAGACAACTCATTGTTAATGATGCAGTGCTAGATTTCTAACAAACATGTACTGTTTGGTGACAGTTTATTCTAATGAAAAGATATCCAAAACTATGACAATATGTTAACAAATCATTATTGCACTGGGGAGAATCAGAGAATCTAATAGACTGGAAAGTGGCAGTCATATGCTAAAAAAAACCAACCTTGTATCTGTGGACATGAAATGTGCCCCATATTGCAATTATGACAATTTCTCATGAAATTATTTCTTTTCTCAATATTTTTTTATTCAACAACTTTTAAAAAATGTTCCTATTTTCAAATAATTTCTGCTCGGTAAAACTTGAATTTATAGCCAATTACCTAGACCAGTGATGGCGAACCTATGGCACGTGTGCCACAGTTGGCACTCGGAACCATATCGGTGGGCCCACGAGCGTTGCCCCAACTCAGTTGCAGCGCACCTGCGCGTGCCGCTTGGTTCATTTTGGGGCCTTCTGGGCCCACCAGAAGTTGGGAAATAGGCTGTTTCTGGCTTCCAGAAGGCCTCAGAGTGGTGAGAAAGGCCCTTTTTGCCCTCCCTAGGCTCCTAGAAAGCCTCTGGAGCCTGGGGAGGGTTAAAAACGGGCCTACCAGACACACCTTGCCATCACGTACCAAAAGTGAAAGGAGTGGGGGGATCTCGTGCACATGCGCAGGGGGCATGGTGCATTGAATTATAGGTGTGGTCACACTCACACGTAATGATCCCGCGCTCCCCCTCACTTTTGGTACCTGACGGCAAAAAAGTTAGCCATCACTGACCTAGACATCTATTTGCAGATCCTAAAATACCTTCTACTAATCCTTTCTCTCACCTCCTTTGCTTAGTATAAATTGATAATTTGGGGTTAAGTAGATTTTCTGAAAATACTAAATATTTTATAATATAAAATGATTTTTATGTAGTTCAATATTTCTCTGCTCAAACTTGAATAGAAAAAGGTCAAAATGAGAAACCACGTGCCCAAATGTTTCTAGATAACAAATTTGCCTGTGTTTAATAGCAACCAATAATTCAGTAGTTTGAGTGGAAGAAATGATGAATTAAAGTATTTAAGCAAATATTTTTCAATGTGCATTGTTTATAAAAGCAAAAATGGTGTATGAGAATTTTCTGGTATGAGTTAGAAAACCAATTAATAATAACTAGTAGATTAACTGTTTTATGAAGCATTCAACGTGACAAAAGTTCACAGAAATTGTAAATATATATAAATAAATGGCACTATAATATGTCAATATTATTCATCTACTATATTTAGTATAAGACACACCTTATTTGGG
>JANHFK010002255.1:84701-97168 GCA_036250565.1 Sibynophis collaris | reverse complement strand
CTATCTATCTATCTATCTATCTATCTATCTATCTATCTATCTATCTATCTATCTATCTATCTATCTATCTAAAAGGATAAATGAAACTAGTGTTATTATATGTGTCTGTGTATATAGATATAGATAGATCATAGACAGATAATCTGTCATCTATATCTTAGAAACATGATACAAAATGTTTGCATTTTTATCTGAGGAAAATAAATAAGGTGGACAAGCTTGGATGATTTTATTTTTAAACAGGCAGAACCAATTTAGGAGACATGTCTATGAAAAAGAAGCCATACAGAAGTATGTAATCAATTGTCTTCAATTCCTATTAATTATGGGGATACACTTGTCTAGGGAAAGGGTAAAAATACAATACAAATCATGTAAACATTATCAGTATTATTAATTACTACTAATTTTATTATTCCATTCTTATTTCTGTCTCTAATTATGGATGTTGGTCTCCGATGTTGACATACCATTATTTCCTATGTGTGAGAATTTTCTCTATGCCGAAGAGCCAATGTAATCCATGCAACAAATGTCTATTATATGCCAAAGGACAGAAGAAGAATAGGCTATCAACACATTTTTGGTGAGATGCCAAGCCCTTCTAAGGTGATTGGCAGTCATTTCAATATGCTTGTCACAGTGGTGGCACACTTGGCAGGGCTCACAAATCCCCACTCAGTTCTATCTAACAACAAAGTAGCGTGAACTGCACAATGCTTGGCACACAAGAATACATGTTGATTTTCCTGATCTGAGTTCCTAAGGCCAGAGGGACAGGACAGTGATAGCCCAAAAGGAAATTGGCTTGGAAGATTTGAATGTTTTCTTCTGCTTTTGAAATTTTGGAAAGTTAGTAAATTAGATGCCTATCAAAGACGGATGTCTAAAATTAATGCCTTTTTTAACATGGAAAATCATTATCTGTGCAATGGGGAAGGGTGGCTGTGGGAGATGGGGCATGATGGAGGTCACATAAAAATGTGGCGAGGTGTGAGTTGCTCATCCTTGCTATGTTTTTCAGTCTTCAGATAAAGTATTCAAATTGCCTCTGCATTATCCAATTTTCTTCTGAATATGAACATATGATATTTTTCTTAATATATTTAATCTCTCTTTTTTTCTCAAATCCAAAAGTTTCCCCCACTATTAGCTCTAAGCAAGGTGAAAGCAGAGCCTTAGAGCTTCAGGGCTAGTGTAATTTTTTTTTAAGTCCAGTTGTTTGGTTCCTCTAGGTATTTACATAAATATTTTCACACGACATTTATATTTTTATATCGTATCTCCCTTCAGTTCCTGATGAACAAAGGAAAACTACTATTTGTAGTTTACCTTTTGCAACCTTCTGACAAGCAACATCAATGGAGAAACCTAAAAACCATATCGCTAATTTAACAACTGCAGTGATTCACTTAACAGTTGTGGCAAGAAAGGTCGTAAAATGGGGCAAAATTCTGAATTGCTTGGAAAGGCTAATATAAATACCAAGCAGAGAATGTTGAATCTTAATATTATTAATTGATATTAATTGATTAAAAGTTTTAATTACAATGGTAAAAATTAGTACAAACTAAAAAAGAAAGAAAGAAATGCAAGAAAGCAAGAAAAAAAAAAGCTCCTAAGAAAGTAATTTCCCATCCTCATTCCAAATATAAACAATTTCACAATCTCTTCACCTCCTCTTAATTAACAGATATAAAACACTTCATAGCATTACTCATTTCTTTACTGTAGGCAAATACAATAAGTAATGTTTTCTCCAATCCAAGGGTCAGCAAAAAGTCCAAACAGAAGTCTAAAATAGTAACATTAATTAACATGTATAAAGCTCCCCGTTACACATCTCAGCTCACAAAAATTCTTTTCAGTACAAAGCCAGTTTTAATAATATCAATTAGGATACTTACAGTAATTATAGCGGGGAAAGCTTAAACACCACATTAGCTGTAAGCAAATCCAATACACAATGTTTTTCCAGTCCAGATAACAGCAAATCCATGGACCACCCAAAATAATAATATGTCCCATTTAAACCTGGTCAAATAACCTGATTTTGTATTCCTTCTTTTTGCGTAAAACAATCTTGCTCTTTAATCCTTTCAGCTGATTATTGATTCTTGTTTTAAATTTCTTGAAAAAGCATCTTCTTTTGTAAGTCCAGCAAAAACAAGAACGAAAAAGTTGTTGTCTGGGATTGCAATTTTCATTCCTTCTGAATTTGTAAAGTCTCATCCATTTTTTTTATACCTGAAGACAAATTCTTATTAAAAGTCTCATTCAGGTTGATCTCAACTGGACTTTGTTACATATCCTTTTTTTTTTTGTAAGATTCTCTTCTGAAAACAAACTGTTCCCAACATAGTTGACATTATTGATTCAAAGGCCATAATGCAGTTCCTTAAAAATATCTCTGAATACCATTATAAGTTACTTAACTCCAATATCAAATCAGTTCCCTTTTTCACAAAAATGCATTTATTCTTTAAAATTAATTTCAGAGTCTTCATATTCAAAATCCAAACATTTTCTGAGCCCTTAATCTGCATGCAATTTTCTATAGCCAAACATTGCCTTGCTTTTTTACTATTTATTTTGAATTCTTAAAACATATAAAGATAGAGTTTCATTTTCTTGTATCAAACATTGAAGGTGCCCACTTGGTGTTTAAACTTCTTTAAAGCAGTTCATAAGCAATTTCCAAAAATGGTTAGCAAAGGAAGTGTGAACTTAATATCCTTTGAAAAGACACTGTTTGCAACTGGAGCCAGTGTGGCAAACTCCATTGATTCCTGACTATCCCACCCTTCAGAGACTGCAGTCTCCTCATGAGGAGAAATCATGTGGATCACAATGTGAATGATCTGATAACCTTTCTTTCTCCAAAGAGGGTCTAAAGAACCAGTCTTCTCATCATCTCCCTGTCCTTGATTGCAAATGTTGCTTCTGTTTTTGCAAAGCTATCTTCAGTTTGTCCTTTTTCCCCTAGAAGTTAGCAATAGCAATAGCTTTACAGCCCTCTCTAAGCAGTTCACAGAGTCAGCAACTTGCCCCTCAATGATCTGAGTCCTCATTTTACTAACCTCGGAATGATGTCAATTTTTTTAAAATTTGATTTATATTGCTTCTCTTGAGAGGGAAAGTCATTTCATTATATATATTTTATTCTTTGTTGTATCCGTCATGATTTTCCCTTTCTTTTCTCTGCAATTATCATTTCTTTTACTTCTTATTTTTCTTAGTTTCTATTGGTTTTTTTTATAGTTTGTATAAAAATGTACAAGTCTTATATTTTTAAACATACATACCTATCTATGTACCAATATGTAAATATGTATAGGCATATGTATATAGAAAGTGAAGAAGAAATGGGTTGGAAAAAAACGTTAGAAAAAGGTTTCAATAACATAATCAAAATGGATATACCTGTCCATTGCTGTACTCAAAATTATAAGCCATAATAATTGTGATACTTTTTAATGAGCCATAAGTTCCAATTGATTAACATCACTCTTGGGAAATCAGCATATAGAGTTTTGTAAATCAGAGCACTGCCTCCAAGGAGCATGCCTTCTTAAGTAGAAAATGAAGGTAACAGCAGAAGCTGGGGAGGAAAATAGAAAGATGGAAAGAAAACGCACAGCCAAATTAATATGTGTTTAAATTTGTTCATAGTTTCCAAAGATATTAGTTTCCAATAGATATTCCAAACAAAAACAAAGGACTTGTGGAACAGGGTAAGCTCAAGGGCTCAAAGAAATTAATTACAAATACCCACCTAGTATTTCCATGTCATATCCAAAACAGAACATCAACAATTTGCCTTTTAAATATAATGTTGATTTACTTTCATCTTACATGAATCTGAACTTCATGTACAGTGACCTTAAAGACTTGAGCCAGATGGGTGATCATATAAATTAATTAAATAAATAATGAATACATACGCATGGGTCCATATGCATAGATTGATAGGAAATCAGTAGGAAATATTAGGGTTGTAGGCTAGAGTGGACAATTAGAAAAACATTCCAGAAGAAGAGAAAGCAAATAATTTTCATATGGTTGCCAAGCAAAGTGCTTGGATATGTCCATGAATTCACCAGTCATTGAATTTGTCTTGAAGATTTTATTTTTAGATGTTTGCCTCAGCAGCATAACATCTGCAAAATATATGTAATATATAGCAACCTGACATTAAAATATACCCACTCCAATAACACCTATACTTAATCAAACCCAAATGGTCCAAATACCAGATGTTTTGTTAATTTATCTTATTTTATGCTTCATGTTATATAGTCTCTTAGCCTGAGCCAATCAGGCATGATTCAATTGCACTTGGAGAGTTAAGATTCAAAGAGAGAATGAATCAATTTGACCATGCAACTCAAAACCTCAGGGCAGACTGATTTGATTCAAGAGACTTTGAAATCTGGTTTTAAATATATATATATGCAAAGATAAATATAAGTGTGCTTGGGGTAAAATTGGGTTTTGATTACACTTGGTGGCAAACTAGTCCAAACATACCAAAACTGATTTGTATTGTTCTTATTGTCAGCAAAGAATATTGCATATGTCAAAGATATGATTATAGTTTGCAACGAAGTCCACACCTTCTCAATCTTAATAAAAAGTATTCTGTAAAATGTCAACTGGCAAAACTATGATGGTTTTCAGATTTCTATAAATATGATCGTCTCTGATGATGACCATGTCACCCAGAAGATCTCAAAATAGAACGTAAAAGTAATACATTTCAAAGACCATGTCTTAGTGAATGAAAAAAAAGACATGTTCTCTGACTGTGAAACTAAGAGAAAGGAGAAGGATGTAAAAGAGCTGAACGGTGCAGTGCAGCAGATGAATACATGCAGGAAAAGAAAAATTAAAGTTTAATTGTTAATGAATTGTATTCAGAAGACAGGGACTGGAGTCATTTGGTTAATTTTGGTTAGCATTTATGAAAGTAAGAATCCATACTGGCCCATTGTGCTTTTTGTGCAAATAGGAATAGAGTCTATCAAACATGGTGAAGCCACTGGATTCTACTGCTTGATCCCAAGTGCAAGGAATCTCCCCCACTTGCAACTACGGCATGTGATGACTCTTGGCTCTGAAAAATGGTAGGAATTGAAGTCTGCTGACCATACGAACAAAGTGATCTTCAGTGGCAAAAGACATCTGCCATTTTCTTGGCAATCACCGTCACAGCCTTAACATTAGCCAGTGCTGTTAAGTCTGTTGCTGAAAGAGGATATGAACTATGGTCAGAGATGTTGTATAGGCCCATCAATAGGCATCTATTTTCTGCTGTGTCATAAATGTCAACTTCCATAGACTCACTCACTTATTCAGGGCTTCTCTGAAGGTTAAAAGGCCTAGGAGTTATTTTATAAGCTTGACACTTATTATTGCCTCCGACCACACACACTAATATAAAGTTGGAACTCTGTAATAAAAGAAGGAAATAGGTTGCCTTGCCTTTAAGTCGATATTTTGCACCACTGACACAAAATAACATTTCTTGATGTTTGAATGAAGCAGCTTTCAAAAAAAAAAAAAAAAGCTTTCGCAAAAGACTTCCGCAGTAGAGACTTTTCTTCCTTTATAATCTTGCTTCCTTACCTCATTCCAAGCATCAGATTTGCAACCTGCATTATGATTTCATGATGCACAAAGTGGAAAACTTTCCAAAATGTCAAATTTTGAGAAAGATTACTATGAATAATGTATCTTGATACAGCTTTGCCAAACTGTTTCGTAACACATACATTTGTAATTTCCTAGCCCTGAATTTGCTGAGAAGTGACACTAATGTGCTCATGTTGCTCACATTTGTTTACAAATGGAGGCAGTCAGGCTTGGAGTTTCACACACAAGTGTCCAGACACTAACGTGCCTTGCCTGAGAGCATTAGCAAGAAAGGGAGGGAAAAGAAGTATGTTGGGTTAAAAATTCATAAAGAACATTGCTTTTTATTTCAAAAGTCAAAGGAGCCAAAGCTTCTTTGTGGTGCCCAGGGAAACAGGAAGTTCAAATATTGTGAGCAGGTCAGAGAAAGCGATTCCAGGCTGAAATGTATTCATACTTTATAGTCTGCTGGATGAAACAGCTTGCGATAAATGTTCTCTGGACATGATAATATTGTTAGTATTTATTATTTATTAATATGGGAAGGTTATGTAGTTGCCAAAATATTAAAAATGGAAAAAGCAAGATAGTAACCACAATCAAATACAATTCAGAAATAGTACAGATGAAAGGCAGTAACTCAGAATAGTGTGAGCTCTTCAAATCAATTACTTTAAAACTATAAAATTACATGGTGCAAATATACATTGATGTGGAGGCATTTGGAGCCTGTTTTTCCCTACTGCTCTCTCCCTTAAAATTTCAGTAGTGGGAGAACTGTATCAAAAATCAAAAGAAGATTGACCGGATGCTGCTTTTTCAGATCCAGCAGTAAGATTAGAGAGGAAGGAGCAGTTCACTTATGAAATGCACTGTTGAAAAAATGTTGCATGAAACAAACCTAGAATCTGGACAGTTCCCAAAGAAAGCTAGTTTGTCCCAAATGTAATAAAAAGGTTTCACGTAAGAATGCTTCTCAGTTGTTTGCATTTTTATTCTGTACTTCAGATGTTTTCCATTGTTGTACATTTCATACACTTATTATTACTTGTGTTCTAATTATATCTTGTTCCACACTGTACAATAATATAGACTTGTTGTTTTTTTAAATCTATGTTTTCACTGCAGAATTTCTTTGTACTTAAGTACTTCTTGAGTTTTGCATATCAGGGACGTACTTCCTACTCTTGTGTCATTTATATACTTGCAATAACCAATCCAGTTAGTAACTTTGCCATTTGGTTTTGGACTAAGTGAACTTTCAAACCATCTTCAGTCCAACCTGATCAAAGGAATTCCTAGCCAGTTAGTTTAGCTGTGCCTCCAATTATAGTAGTGATTCTATATTTACAAGGATTTGCAAAATACAATTGACATCATCATTACCATTATATCATTACTGAGAATAGCTGAAAATTGAAGAATAAAAAATGGATGGTTCAAGGAGTAGAGTGTAGAGTGTTCCTGTTCTTTATTTCCTCCTTCAACTCCACATGCTCTGGTGTCCATTTGTATTGCTTGATTACCTTCTAAAGTTTTACACTGGATTTCTCCAAATAGCTAGTGTCTCCTTTTTGGGAGTAGTCTGGATGTTACTATTTAAATCATGCAAGGATGAACATTGGTTTGGTTGCAGCACTAGTGTGCTACTGAATTTCTGCTTTTACAAAAATAATATTAAAAAGCATTTTGGGATGGAAAGGAGCAGGCAGAAATTATCCTGGCTTTGCCCAGGAGAGTTGCATCCATCCCAGCTTTATAGGTAATCAGTTCTGCCTACAGATGTGCTGTAATACATCTACATTTGCTTTGAGCTATTCTGAAAATTATGTACCAGTACCTACTTTCTGACTCTTAATTCTTAACTATATTGACTCAAATGATTCTAGTATTTTCCACTGAGGAGTACATAGTAGTTCATTTTTAATACTTCTCTATAAAACCCCATCCTGCCACAGGAAGCTAACACAAAATGATATCAGATAAGGCATTTTTCTCTACTGTTAGCTTTAAAGCAGTTTGGAAGGTCTGGGGCATACATGTCAGTCTACTACATGTATGCCTGAAATAATACATTCCATCTCAGGATTTTGCCATAGTTGTAAAAAAAAGTCAAATTATTATCAAGGTGATTTATTTATTCATTCCCCCATAGATCAAGGCAAATTGTTTGCCAAGAAATATGGAGGAAACTGGAATATTTGGTTCTGTGGTTCTACCCCAGAAGAAAAACACTAGGTAAATCCTAGAGGGTATCCATTTCAACATGGAAATCATAACCATGGAATTTTATTTAAGTTTTAAATAAAATTATTGGATCAGACTTTAATGGCACAAGTAAATTAAGTTGATTACATCCTGATTGTACATATTTAATTTGAATATTGGCAAAATTCCTAATCAGTCTTCTTATGCCCTATGTAACAGCCCTTTTAATCAGTGTCCTGATCAATATTTTTTAAAGAAAACAATTTTATTAGATTTGCTTTCTGTCGAACAGAAATGTTTTACTAGATTTGCTTCTATGTAAGAATCAATTCTAAAATTAAACCCAGTCAAGAAAAACTAGAGAAAATGTGTTCATAATATGATGAGCATTAAGAACTTCAAATATTATTCAGTTACACCCTCCCCTACACAAAATTTCAGATTTATATTTAAATAAATGATCAATTTAAAGCTTAATTTCAAATAATACTAGGTTACTAAGATATTTTTCTATCTCTTCAAGTCACTGTTGATTCTAGTAACTGCCCGGACAACTTTATGCAATATTCAGAAGTAGTTTGCTCTTGCCTGCTTTCCAGGGTTAAAAGCGAGTGTCTGGCCCAAGGTCATCCAGCTAGCTTCATGCCTAAAGCAGGACTATAGCTCATAATCTCTCATATTCTAACCTAGTGCCTTAACCACTACAACAAACTGGCTCTCTTGTTTACTAAGATACTGAGCACTTTAATTATTTGGGGGGGGGGGGAACCCTACATTACCAGAATTAATGTAGAATATCTGAAAAAAATCTGATTGTTGGCTGAAAATTAGGGAATGGATATTGCAAAAGGGGAGATTATAGGAATGACCTTAGTCTTTAAGCATAAAAAGCAAATTTTGAAGCCTTTCTAAAATACTCCCTAATCTTCTGTCAAATGTAAAAGGGGCAGAAATTGATTTCAGAGAAGGTGGTGGTGGGATAATGTTATGTGAATGAAGGATCTAAGCAGAAATCCATGACAGCAGCTTCATATTGGGCCACATTTTCCTAATACTAGGAAATAAAATATAGAGAGAATAATTTACTGAAGAAAACAAAGATACAGAATTCTGATCTAAACAAATTGTCAATAATAAAAAAAAAACACTTCAAGTTATGACTGTCAATTTTGACACATTGTTTTTATAGAGGATAAAGATTAAGTCAGTGAATCAGGGTCATCCAGAACAAGGTTACCAAATCAGGGATGCAAATATCTAGATGCCCACTAGACAACATCCAAGGTACCCAGAAACCTCTAACTTTTTTGCTGTCATCTAAAACCAGCTCTGTTAGTCATATTCCTCCCATTACTGGCCACTCTACAGGGCAGATATAAGGTGGGGGGGGGACAGGACTTGCCAGCAACCATGTTATATTGAATAATCCTGAAATCATGAATAGCTCTAGCTAAATGGAGAAATTTTAAAAATGTAAAATAAATTAAATTAAGTAGTAGAGTAAAGATTAGTAAGGAAGCAAACTTTATTTTGATTTGTCTAATATTTGCCCCAAAGGTTTACATTTTTTAAAACATGGAAGATATTTAAAGAAATTAGCTGGCAATCTTTGTAGGTTATGAAATCAGAAACGAAGATTTACTTTCTCAGTAAGATATTCTCTGGGCTTCTGAACTTTGTGAGAGCTTGAGTTACCAAAGCAAATGAATGGTGACCACTTTTGCAGAGCTTTGGCTGACGATTAGCTAAGGTTTTTAAAAGAAAATAAACAAAGCACTTATTTTTCTTTCTGTCTTATATTAGTTTTGTTAGATCAACAGAACCTTAACTCTAAAGCCCTCATAGTGAATAATTGGCCATTTCTGCACTGGGCACCCATCACATCTCCTTAATATAATTGAGGCCGAAAAACCTGATTTGACTTAAAGAAAAAAGAAACCATGTTTTGTTGTTCAGGTCAGCCTTTTCTGGCATGTAATACATTTAACAGCTATTCCATACCTCTTTGTTTCCATTCTGTGTGCATAATAGTCCCTGTCTATACCTTCCTAAAGAGTGCCCAGACTGTTTTCTTAGGCCACTGCTTGTTTTCATTGAGTTATCTAATTATGCCTAGAGCTTTTTCCCAGAGTTGTTACACTTAATTTAGAACCCACCAATGCATGAGATTAGTTCAAATGATTCTTTCAAATGGGCATTGCCTTGCTTTTGTCAACACTGGGTATTATCTGCTAGTGAGCAGCCCATTCACCTGGTTTTTCAAAGCCCCTATGGAGTTTCCTCCTCTAGATCTTCCTATAGCTACTACACATCCTTCTCCAGGAGACTGAGAAAAACACCAGCATTTAGCCAATGTATCGTTTATTCTCCTCCCATATTAAAATGTAATCTGTTCTCACCCAGAACCGATTTTCTTTGCATCAGACGCACTTGCATTAATGGTTGCAGATTCATGGTTGATCTTCGCTACTCAACCCTACAGCATATTCCTCTCTGCAACCTTTTCAATATAAATTTTCTACCACTTATTTCTTCAACTTCTTCCACCAACAAACCACATTTTGTTTTTTTTTATTGATTGCAGACACAATTTATTTCCTGCTTCAGGTTTTGGTTTGCTGGGAATATTTTGTAGCCACCTCATCCTTCTGATACAGTAATCTCAGGCCAAACACATAACATATTCAATTACATTAAGCAAGACAAACCAAGACTATATATTCACAGCTCCAATGGTAACCTTTTCCTTATAGGCAGTCTGCCACTTCTTTCTAGAGTTTTTGGAATAATACTCCAATAGAGAGCAGGTTATGACCAGTGGTGGGATGCTGTGTTCTTGTGCTTTATGCATGTGCAGTTTTTACAAATACTAACCTTCTGTGTTACCACTTGGGAGCAACACAGCTGAGGTGTGGTTATCCACTCTGCTATGCCAATCAGATGAGAAGATAAAGGTAAGTAAAGCATAGGAGCAGGTGAGCAGGCTGACCTGATCATCGGAGCAAACCGGTTTGCTCCCAGCTGATAATTGGAGCTACTGATTCACCCGAACCGGTCCGAACCAATCCAAACTGATAGAATCCCACCCCTGGTTATGGCACCTGTATGCTAGCTACAGACATTTATTTAAATAGTCTGCTGACAAATCTGCAGCTCTAAGCCTTCTTTGACACTGAAGTCATAACCTTCTTGCACTGAAAGACAGAAGAGGAATTCAGAAGGAGGAGGCATTTTTTTTATTGCAAAGCAGTTATTGGCTAGAAATTCTTGAAAAAGCAAAGACTTTAGAAACAGGGTTCCTGATAGCACCTGCAATTCAGGTACAATTCCCCCAGTACTGAAGCCTGGTATCAATATGGTAATGCTGACAATGGAAAGTAAAGGTAGACACATCAAAAATCTTTTATTTTTTCATTCAGTTCCTATCCTCTGTGCCTCTATTCCTTTGTTTGTTTCTTCGGTGTGTGTAGAATTTAATGCTTTGGTGTGCAGACCTCAGTATCATATAGCTTGGAGTAACTAGTCTATGTATTAATTATTTTTATCCCTCCTTTATTTTGGGTCAAGTCAAGGGAGCATACATATCAATGCCACCATTTCCTATTTTCCCCACAACAAGAATATAGTGAGTAGGGTTGGGAAGAGATAGAAAGAGAGCTTTGCCCAAAGTCACCCATACAACTTTATAAAGGCAACACACTTGTCTAGCAGTTTGGTTTTTTTTGTTAATTGACAGTATTGATTTGAAACATCTAAGTACTCCCTTTTTGCAAAATGTGTTGTTTGTAGCATACCAATACCTTCATCTGGTCTGTCAGGGGGGGTATTGTATTTACTGTTGTATGAAACAGCTGTTTTATCATAATCTGAACAGCTCTTTAGCTTGTATTATTTACATTTTAATAAAAGTAAATAATAACTTTTCTTTTTAAACGAAGTTTGATTTTGTTAATCTCTGATGAGATTGTCCTATTTGCTGAGGAGGGAAAGACAAGATTAATAATTATAATATTTTAGTCAGTTGCCTCTTTTGTATTAGCCTTCTGTTTGAGTGCAGAAAGAAGCAGAAATAGAACCAAGAGTACTGTCGATATTTATTGTAACATCCCATAATACCAATAATAATATGCAACCACTCCTCATTCCATAGTCCCAACTGCTTTTTGAAAATAGTCTTTACAAAGACTATTTTCAGCTTTTTGTTAAGAGTGTGGGCGCACAGAAAACAGAACAATGCAGCTGAAATATAGTACGTATACCTTGGTAAATAAATAGCACAAACATTGTTCAACACAGCAAAGCAAAACAACTCTATGTGCTTAAAGCTAAGTAGTGGTCTAAACTCCCCAGTCAGCTTTAAACTGTAGAAGGTTTGTTTTCCACTATAGTAGTGTTGCCTGTTGTACATCTTTATTCTATTCTTTCTAAAGCCTCTAGACTATCACATGAAGAGAAATAAAATGCCTCACTTAAGGGACACATTATTATATGGAAGGAATATAGTCCTTAATGCTGGATGGCTTGATCTTCATCAGTCATATCTTTCCATCCTTACAGAACATAAATTCAGACCTCTATTTGGATGATACTGAGCCTAAAATTTTTGAAGCCTATCAAGTTGCATC
>JANHFK010002254.1:49782-64083 GCA_036250565.1 Sibynophis collaris | reverse complement strand
TAAATTGAAAGATTATTATAGTGTTTCAGAAAATCTACTTGATATTATTGGTTTTATATTAAGATTCAATTGATTTCATGAAGAAACAGTAGCAACATGAAATGAAGAAGGCTACGAGTGTCTTTCTTAGCCAATTAATACAATATGATAAACCAAAATATGAGCTGCATCCTGTTGTGCACTGCATTTTCTCCATTACGTTGAGGCAGCATCCAGAACGGGTTTGACTCTCTGTTCAGCTTAAGGACTGAGTCTGTCAATCTTTTAACTCCGCCTCCTCTGCTGTATAAGCTCCGCCTTTTGACTCAGTCCTTCAGACTGGACGGACGTGGAAAGCTGCTCTGGAGAAAATTAATAGATTTATTCAAATAATCAAACAATTCTGTTTCTGCAAGTAGTCTTGGATAACAAAACCACATATTGCTTTCTTCATACCCCCCCAAAAAAACCCTGTCTAGAATTTGTTAGCTTTTTTCTGATCATGTGAAAAGGAAGTAATGCAATCAAGAGTATTGGACATCAACTTGTAGCATGTTCACAAAGCTTTATATCAGTTATAAATAAGCATGTACATTACATGGACCATGTAAATTAGAATAAAGAATAAAGTAAATTAGATTAAACCTGACTATTGAAAATTAATCATTGCTAACAATGAAAGTTAGAATAAAATATTTTAACTACTATGGGCCATAAGTAATGAGAATAGAATTTTAAAAGTTAATTCTTTGAAACCTTGCTCACATTCTATTGTTATTACTATTATTATGGTTATCTAAAATTTATATGTCATCTGACTCCTAGTGATGGATGAAAGCAGAGAAAAATAGTTGCTTCTGCTAATATTGTTCATAGCTTATGGCTCAGTGCAATGGAAAATATGTATGTAACTTGCTGTGCATATTTATATAATTTTCTATTATAGCATTTCCAACTTGTATGGCCAGTGGACACATTTTGACAACATTGTTCTGGGCATGATAGTTGCTTTGCATGGGGTGGGGGGAGGGTTGTCCATTCACAGAACCTCATGGCGCAACACAGACAAGAGGGCATGAAACTGAAAAGGGGCCAAAGTGGAGGGCTGCAGACACAATAATGAGAACCATAGATCTAATAGGGTCCCAGAGGTAAACATACTTGGATGTATTCTTTCTTACAGTGTTGTTTAGATATAAATAGCAGAAGTGACAGCAAATAGTTTTAGTACAATAAAAATGAAAAAGATACCAATTGTACTGTAACCAAAGAAAAACTAGCTCTGAATTAGACTTGTTTGTACATTTGTTGAACAAATGATCTGTGATGTCATTATTTAAGATGAATATTACCATAATACTGTAAGATTTTTTTTTTATTACAAGTGCTATGACCCTATGGGCAAAAGTAGTACTGGTAGTTCTCAACTTATGACCACAATTATGCCCAGAATTTATATTGCTAAGTGAAAATTTTATTGTGAGTTTTGGCCCATTTTATGACTTTTGCCACAGTTGTTAAATAAATCACCGTAGTTGTTAAATTAGTATCACGGTTATGAATCTAACTTCCCCATTGACTTTGCTTATCGGAAGGTTGCAAAAGATGATCACATGACCCTGGGACACTGCAACCATCATAAATGTGAACCAGTTGTCAAGCATCCAAATGTAAATCGCATGTCTGTGGGGATGCTGCAATGGTCCTAAGTGTGAAAAATGGTCATAAGTCACTTTTTTCAGCGCCGTTGTGACTTTGAACGATCACTAAATGAACTGTTGTAAGTCAAGGACTACTTGTAGTGGCAGTTCTCTGAGAGAAACTACAAGGAGTTCTTCAATAGGACGGCATATGGAGCCAATTTTATATCTAGTTAGTCCTCGACTTAAAAACAGTTTGTTTAGTGACTGTTCAAAGTTAACAACAGCACTGAAAAAAGTGACTTAAGACCATTTTTCACACTTATGGCTATCGCAGCATCCCCATGGTCACATGATCAAAGTTCCGATGCTTGGCAAGTGATTCATATTTATGATGGTTGCAGTATCCTGGGGTCATGTGATCCCCTTTTGTGACCTGAAGCAAAGTCAATGGGGAAGTCAGATTCACTTAACAACCGTGTTACTAACTTAACTGCAGTGAGTCATTTAACAACTGTGGCAAGAAAAAAATCACAAAATGGGGCAAAACTCACTTGACAAATGTCTCACTTAACATTTTGGTTGTAATTCAAGGACTTACCATATCTATTTGTTGTAGGACACATTGATTAGTGTAATAAATCTAATATTATAATATACATATAAAATCAGGGGCCTACTCTTTGTTCAGTTGCCTGAGACTGCCTTTCCTCTGGAGATATCAGCCACAGTGGAAATCTGTTGTTAAGTCCTCAGGCACTAAAGCCCAACCCTGCCCATGAGTCTAATAAACTTGATTTAACATTGCCTTTAAGGGGGGATACTCTTAAACTGGCAGAAGTAATAAAGCAATGGTAACAAAAGACTTCTAGATCTGGATACCTTCCATTACTACTTCTGGATGGGATTCTACTCTCCTAGATTAAGGCAGGCTAAGATTTGGAGATGCTCCTAGTTTCATGGTTGAGTCTTAAAGAGCAGATGCCAGCTGTCAGGAAGCTTTTGTGCAACTCTGTCTAGTTGTGCCTGTATTGAGAGGTCACACATGCCTTAGTCACTTCCTGGTTGGGCTGTTGCAACATGCATGAAGCTGCCTTTGAAAAGCAGCTGATCTAGAATGTGGCAGCATGAACAGTTTTGGGGGTGCCACAGTGCACCCATGTCACCCCACTATTACTGAAGCTATACTTGTTTTCAGTACAGTTCCAGGTGCAATGTAAGGTGCCAGTTATGGTATGGGACCAGGATACTTGAGAGGTCAATAGTCTCCCAACTGTCTCACTAGATATAGCAAAATGAGCCTGCTCCAGGACGTTCTGTAAAGCAGTGTCATTTTATGGAACAATGTCATTTTATATTGTGCCTTCTTAGTCAAATCACCTGCCCTGTGGAACAGCTTCTCCCTGAGCTTTAGATGGCTCTGATCCTGTCCATGTCCATAGCTCTGGACAGTTGGCCTTATCAAAGCACAAATTTGATTACATTTTTTTGCTGGTTTTATAGGCAAGTTCCTGTTCTCTGCTTTACTAGCCATGTGGAGTTAGTTGAGGAAGATGGCCAATTATATGGATTTGTGAACTAAATTTGTGAATAAATTCTGCAACTGATTATAGACTTATTTCGTAGGACAAGGAAACCTCCACGGAAAAAATACGGACTTCTGTCCAACTCAGAAGATCCCATGGAGATGGCTTCTCTAGAGAGCGATGAAGATACGGTATTTGAAATAAGGAATTTGAGACGGTGAGAATCAGTTTCGTTGTGTGTTCTTTAGTTTGCTGCAGCAATATAAATGATTCCGAAGGACGGGGCTGCAGGATAGTGTGATTGGATTGCAAAGAATTATAGATTCTTTGTATATTAATTACTTTTTGCCTGTTTTGTTCAGGGCTGGAGACCTTAAGGCCCTTCTGATTATGTTTGCATCAGTCTTTGCAAGCCTGGATTATGATGCTTAATTCAATAGTTTCAGTAATTGAATAGAATTTAATTTCTATTGGTTTCCTAGACATTCCTTATGTGGCTTGTTTGTACTATTTTTTGTAATTGTTAAATTATAAGATGCCCAAAGTTATCCAACAGAGAAGGGCAACTGTATAAATCAAATAAGCCAGGGAATTTGAAATCAAGGAGAAAACATGCAAATGTAATGCTATGGATATTGACTCTGAAGTAAATTCTGTGGAAATCTCATGTTTAACCATAGTCGTCCATAGAAACTGTTTTATGTCTGTTCTGTTGAACGAAGTGTTTATATTCTTTATTTCTCTGGTCAACTTATGGAATTGGGAGTTAACTTCACTTAATTAGTTAACTACCTCTTAAGTCTGTCCGGAGTAATTTATTTCAAGTTTTTAAACTGATTTGTCATTTGTATTGCCATGATGGACCGATCTGTAATTTCTCTTCTTCCATATTGAATGTTGGCATTCTAATAATAATTTATTAAACTTACATGCTGCCCAATTCCCAGCAATTCTTTAAGTAGTATTTAAACTTTTAATAATTTAGTATTTTAGTATTTAAAGTTTAAAAAGGCTCACGAAAGCCAGGTGGGAATTTTGGGCTAATCACCAGAAGACTGAGTTCTAGTCCTGCTTTAGGCATGAAAGCCAGCTGGGTGACTTGAACCAGTCCCTCTCTCAGCCAACCCACTTAGGTTATTGTTGTGGGGAAAATAGAAGGCAGAAGGAGTATTAAATATGGGAGGGAAGGGAAAGGAAGGAAGGAAGGGCCACAAGTTGAAAGTTAGAATCTCTTCCTACCTGTTTTGCTTTCCCTCTTCCTGTTCCCTCTTCCTGCCTTCTCAAGGCCAGAGCTAAATTAAGGTCTGCTGAAAAATTCTGTTAATCCTCAGAGTAATCTGAAACTGAAAAAATTTTTGCAGTGAGAGGGTAGTAATCCAACTAAAGAGAGGCGCATTTATTCAAATTAAGAATCTGATAGATTTGAATATTATCTGATATTATGAAATGTAAGTGAAATAATATACACAGTTGCAACCACAGCTAATTATCTGGCTTCCTACAGTGAACTGAAATCTCCTTTAGGCAAGGAAGCCTTATAGTAAATGGTCTCTTTTAACAAATATGATTACATACCCAAGGTAAATTTTGGTGGAAATATGCTTGTTTGCTTTTTGGGCTTTGACTTAACTATCTGCTACCAAGATGTATAGCTATGGTAATGAAATATATATATATATAGCTATGCTAATGAAATTATATATATATAATCTAACAAGACGTGTCCCTTTAAAGACAGCATACAAATGGTTTTGTTAGACTACAGCTTACATTAAAAAAATACAATAAAACCAGACAGCTCCTCAACAATTAAGATTGCTCAGTTAAAGCATTGTAACTGTTGTGCCTCTAGACAAACGCCAAGCCACCTAATGGATTATTGATGTTAAGACTAGAAAAATGGAAAACTTTTTACCAAAAGATTAGTTAAAGGCTGTTTGAATATTGGCAAAGGGAGTATGGTATCTCAGTGGGGACAAAATTCCACAGAATTCTTGAGTTGAAGAGTTACCCTCTTGCTACATAGATAATCCTTGACTTACAATTTGTCGCTCTATGACTGTTCCAAGTTACGATGGACCTATCTGGGGGTTAGTTGTGAGCTGGCTTCAAAGTTACAACAATTCCCTCTTCTCTCCTGTGGTCACATGACTGAACATCACATACGTGGCAGCTGGAGCACATTTATGGCTGTTGGCAGCATCCGGTGATCACGTGACCATGTTTTATGATGGTTTTTCCATCATAACTGTGCCAATAGC
Organism: Sibynophis collaris; assembly: GCA_036250565.1. Taxonomy (NCBI): domain Eukaryota; kingdom Metazoa; phylum Chordata; class Lepidosauria; order Squamata; family Sibynophiidae; genus Sibynophis; species Sibynophis collaris. The sequence continues at coordinate 58,677 of JANHFK010002254.1, read as the reverse complement.
AAATCATTGGTCCGCTTAATGACTACAGCAGCCACTTTATGACTGCGGTATTTGCTTAACAACTGGTGCAAAAAAAGGTCATCGAGTGGGTCAGTCATGTGCCTGACCCGTTTTATGACTGTCACAAATTACGACCATGATGGGCAGGCTCCATTATGGTCATAAGTCAATGGCTATGTAGTGTGTGCTCTCTGAAGTAATCTTACAGGAACAAAAAAGATCTCTGACGAAGATGCTGAGGTTTAAGTAGGGACATCTGAGTTGCAATGGTCTTTCAAATAATCTGATCCTAATTTTTTTTAAAAAAAAATCAGATTGAAAGGTATAATTGCAAATGTTTGCTTCTGTAAACAGTCAAAGTGGCTGTTTTGTTTTGAGGCACAACTGTCTCCTGACAATCTGCACATTTCAAAATACAGACTAAAGCACGGGTGTCAAACTCGCTACGTCATGTGACGTATCGTGGTGTTTTCCTCCTGGGGTGGGCGTGGCCTGAGCATGACACATCTGGACAGCGGACCACCAGTTTGACACTCTTGGTCTAAAGGCACAAAATAATCCACTCTTATCAACTGAAAGTAGGACTTTGACTTACAAAGCTTGATGTCAGCTGGGTATATTTAGTCCAGCTGAAACTAAAACTGAACTTGCCTTAAAAGGCAGGCAGTTACAGGTAGTCCTCAAGTTACGACCACAATTGAGCCCAAAATTGATGTTGTTAAGTGAATCATTGCATTTGTTAAGTTAGTAACATTCAGATTTCCCATTGATTTTGCTTGTCAGAAGGTCCCAAAAGGGGATCACATGACCCTAGGACAGGGGTGTCAAACTCAATTTCATTGAGGGCCACATCAGGGTTGTGTTTGACCTCGGGGGGCTGGGGTGGGGGTGGCCATGGTGGGTGTGGCCGGCTCAATGTCACTCGTGTCTGGGGCGCCTGTGGTGGTCCTGGCACTCTGCCAGCGAAAACTCCCAAGCTCCGTTTTCAGCTGCAATGGCTTCCTACAACCCTCTGCACGCGGCTTCCTGAGCTTCATTTTCGCTGGCACTGCAGGCCGGTCCTTCATTGTTTCCAGCTCGGCCTTGTGGGCCAGATCTAAGCACCCCGCAGGGCTCCTGGGCCTTGAGTTTGACACCCCTGCCCTAAGACACTGCAACCGTCATAAATATGAACCAGTTGCCAAGCATCTGATCGCGTGACCATGGGAATGCTGCAATGGTCATGACTCAAAACAGTCATAACTCTTTTTTCCTGTGCCGTTGTAACATTGAACAGTCACTCAACAAACTGCTGTAAGACGAGGACTACCTGTACTGAATTGAATACAGCCAGAGCCTAATGCTGTTGTTTTGTTCTCTAGGTGATAATAGGACTTCTGGGTTTTCCAGCTTGACCAGAGAAGAAGCAGTTTCACCAATGGAAGAAATTCGAACCCCTGTTACTTTAAAAACAAAATAATAATAATCCTGAAGTTCCTTGCGATGTGAAAACCTAGCAGCGTGAAACTTTTCTCTTCAGGCTCCTCGAACAAGAGAATGGCCGTACAGCCACGACAGTGAATGTATCTGCCTGGAGTTGCAAAATTGCAGGAAAAAAAATTATGAGGGTTCCCCAGGATGGGTCTTCCTACCTTGCTAACCAATTTGGAATGAGCGGCTGAGATGCAAAGCTGCCGTTCACAGTTTGAAGCAGGTACCGGCCGCCGTCGCTTGGGATGGGATCTTCCTTATCAGGAAAGTTGGGCCTTCTTAAGATTGGAAAATTCAAGGATGCACTTTGCAGCGGGCACCGCCCTTAGGAAAAAGCTTGCTGGTCCAGGTGAGGTCTGTGGCACATTGGAGGACACCAAAGCCAGGTCGGGTCATTCACCAGCTTCTGCGTTAAGGAACTGCGGACTGGCCACCTCGTTTGGCCTCTGCCTGGATTTCCTGTTCTACTTTCCTTTGGTTGTGTGTCATTGAGACCAAAAATGGCTGCCTGCTTTTGAATCCAGTTGTTTGTGAAGCAATATCATTCCATAAACCGTTGGATCAAGCAACATACAAGCAGTTAGTTTGATGACTACAAACACGGTGCTGGCACCTGGTAATTTTTGCAAAGAAAATTTATTTTCCTTTTTTTAGTTGATTCCATTTCAGTGACCCTGTTTAGGGCTCAACTTGATTCATGTTGACCCATCCCTTCTTCTCCCGGGGAGAAGCAACACAAAACCCCAATAGGTTGCTTAACAATTGTAAAAAACGTGTTTACAAATGAAGGATAGCAGAAAATGCTCCATTAGCATCTTAAAAATATAACGAGACAGCAGCTGTACTTTAGGGAGTGCATGGTGGGCCAGTAGCTGCAAACAAAAATTAGTAAAAACTTGGCCCTTCCTAGATAGATAGGAAAGATACTCCCCTCCCTCCCTCCCCCACTTGCAGCCATTTACCTGCTTGCCACCCTGGGACTTTTGACTTCCTGCCAACTTCACCATTGACTTTCATTATAGGAAACTGACAAGGAGCATTGGAAATGACAGTCACATGTCTATGGCACCACTGAAGTGACCACAATTTCACAATTTTGTGAAATATCAATCCCATAGAGTCATGGATCGTGGATTTTAGACTCATTCTTTAATTTGGCAGATTTGAGCCACCTTGCTGTCCAATTTTGCCCAATTGAAGGTTACAACAAGCAGACACAAAAGTTTTAGTAGCATATGCATTTATGTTACTCTGTCACAGTGCATAAAATGAACTCCATATTTAACAATTTGTATTTTAGGATGATATTTGATTTTAGGAAACCCTTTGATGTTATATTTATTCTGCTAACCTGCCAGCATTTATTTTTTTTAAATGTAGCATTCCAGTTTATTGATTCCTGTTGGCATTTGCCCATTAATCTACGAACTAGGAACTTGATGTATGTTTCAAATCTGAAAATGGATATATTTTTAGCTTGAGAAATTATGGAGTTTGTAACTTTGACATTTCAACAATCACAATCATAAAATATAAAATAGTTGGAGAAGATAAGCAAATATTATGATAACCCCTTTTCAAAGGCAGTCAGTCTCCTGAATCAGCGTGTACCCTAGAGCTTTGGTAGTGTAGTGCTTAGACCAAAGAAGAGTCCTTATATCTCAGTCTTCAGTCCTTACTCTGTGTGGTAACTTTAAGGACTACTGTCAACAGAGTCCTGAGCTGAAAAAGCAATGATATGTAACAGAAGACAACCTCCTATGTCCCATTCTTCAGTGAAAATTCTATTCCCAATAGAACAAGTTTTGATGTAACCATGTTATCTGTTTTGTAACTAACTGAAGAAGCTAGATTTGGAGCAGTTACTCATTTTCTTTATTAAAATACAAGAATATACAAAAGGAAGAAGATTTATGTATAGAAGATTAGAATGCTTTTTGACCTTTACACTGATTTACATTACATATGGTCAAATTGGGCAAATATGGTTTCTCTATTACTGGCTCTACAGGTTGTCCTCAATCTACAATCGTAATTGGAACAGGATTTCTGGTCATAAGTTCTCATGGTCATAAGTTGAGACACCCATGTGATTGGACCCAGTTTTATGGCTTTTTTGCAGCTGTTGTTAAGCAAATCACCACAGTCTTTAAGTGAAACTATGGTTGTAAGTGCGAACCCATTCTTCTGAATGGGCGGATTTTGCCAGAAACTGGCAAAAAACTTCACAAATTGCAGTCACATGACCAATACAACCAGTTGTAAAGGCAAGCCAATTGGCAAATCACCAAAATGCAGTAATGTGATCCCAAGGAGGGTACAGCATGCCATTTTATAATGGCTAGAAGTGCTTTACACACATGTTCTGGGGGCATCTTAATTTCAAATGGTTGTTAAGCGACCATTCATAAATTATAGGTAGTTCACCAATAGCAGTACATTTACTTTTGCTGTTCAGCTTGACATGTACTGATGGATCATAATGTCTTCAGTATCCTCCCCAATAATCCTTTCCCCTCTCGTTTTGATTGCTTACTTTCAATATCTAGTTGCCAAGTGGTGAGAGGATGATCCCTACTTATTTAAACAAATTTTGGCTATCAAGGTAACCAGATGATCTATGACCTGAGTGTCAAACTTGATGCCAGTTTTGGAAGACAGTTTTTTCCCCCTCTTCCTAACTGCCACATATTTTAGCTGGGGAAATTGGGTGGGGTTTTTTTTGGAGCAGTAGAAAGTTAGTCATAACAACATTCCGTATTCAAGGACATTGTTGGAGACTGCCTGGATATTGTATCTAGTTGAATGTGAAGAATTGATTGGACAATGTGTTGATCTTGTGGGTATGGGGCAAGGCTGTGAATTGTCAGCTGGGTGTGGAAAACTTGGACGCTTTCAGATTTGGGTTTTCACAGATGTGCCAACATGACATCTCTAATAAATTGGAACTTTGAGGAACCACTGGCCTTGGAGTTTTATTTCATTGGGGATGTTCCTCGGAACCCCGACATTAACCCGAATCTCCTAAATAACTAAGCAGCACCCTGAAAGGGGGATAATTGGGGTGCTGAGCCCCAGCACCAACCTAAAGCTTGGGTGGTGCAAAGACTCAGTGAAGATGGAAGAGAGAGAGAGGAGATCACAGAGGGAGCCATGGCAGCAGATACCTGAAGGCATATTGAGACCCAGGATTCTCCTTCTGAAGACATGTGCGAGCCCTTGAAGCTGCAGAGACGATGCAAAACCTAGGCCCAGGGAGATGGATTCCTGGAAAAGTTGCTAGTCCAGCTCCAGAGATAGGACCAAAAGAACGATCGCCTGGATGTCATCCCGAATCCAGCCCTCGTCAGCCTGCCTTCATGCTGACCTATTTCCTCAGCTGAGTATGGGCTCATGTGAATCAGTATGGAAAGCAATACGAAACAGATCATGACTTAGTATCTGCGATCTCAGAGGGGATGAGTGAGGGAGATGCTGCTGAATGGATAGTCCAGCTGCATAATGAGGGGGCTGCTGAATTAAATGACGCTGAAGGTTTTGTGCAGCTGCTCCAGGCCAGATTCAAGAACTGAGACCAAATCAACGAGAATGAAGCCACGGTAAAGGTGATGACTCAAGGAAATCGACACATAAAAGACTTTGTATGGACTTTAGATGGGTCGTAGGGAACCTTGGGCATTGGCCGGACAGAATACTTCTACAATATTTTAAAGAACCCATTGATCAAGAAGTCAGAATCGCCTGTAGAATCTGGGGGGTGCCAGAGTGACTGCAAGACTGATATACCATGTCAATAGTTCTTGATAGAGAAATTCACCCACTCCACAACCCCTCAGCCGAGAGGGCCCCAAGGAGAACTTTGGCTAGAAGTCCTCTTACCAACCCTGCTGAGACCCCTCCTGCTACAGGGGCGATTGAATGCTACCGGTGCAGACAAGCAGTTCATCCAGCTTCTGATTGTCTGGCACCTGCACTGGTTCCACAAACACGCCCTGCCACAGTGGCCTGAGGCAGAAGGGATCCACGAAAGCCCCTGCATGCCAGCAGTTTTGCCCGGCAGGCAGTTGAGACTTCCCCTCTCCCAGGAGAGAGCGAAGAGACCTCGACCAAAGACTTACCACCCAGGCCAGCCACCAGTAGCATCGGCAAAGATGGCCTGATGGTAAGTGGGACCATCCACCCCTTTGCGATCAAAGTCAATTGACCATGCCAGAGACAGGGGTGCATGGAGAGGTAGCGGCAATAATAGACATCAGCTGCACTCGGTGCTTAATTAGCTTCCCCATTGTTGAGCAGCTAGGCATAAAGATACACCTCTTAAGTCTCCCCATACGCTTTCAGCAAGTAGATAGGACCGTAATAGTTGGTGCCCCTGTTACATGGGTCACTGAGCTTGTCAGATTGGAACTGGGATTCACACAGAACTCATTCGATTCGTAGTAGCCCCAAAAATGGCAGAGTCAATCATCCTGGGACTTGCCTGGCTAGACAAATGGGCCCTACAATCAAATGGGAGGATGGCTACCGAAAAGTCATGATAGGGGTTGTCCCCTTTCCGCCCATCCCTCCTGAAGCAGAATCTACTGAGACGAGCCCACAGGGGTCTCACCAGCAAGAGGCGGCCATGATGGCCATTGAAGTCCTACTTGGGATTCCCCAGGTCCCCAAGGAATAGAAAGACCTGGCTGAAGCATTCAGTGAGGAGGAATGCAACATCCGCCCCCCCATCTCCATACTGACTGTGCGATTGAGATCAAGCCCGGTGCTAACCTCCCTAAACCAAAGATGTACTCAATTACCCCAAAAGACATGGCTGAGCTGTGAAAGTACATCGATACAAACCTAGTCTGAGGTTTCATCTAACCTGCAAAATCCAGAGTAGCCACCCCAGTGCTGTTTAAGGAAAAGAAAGATGGGGGGAGGATGAGGCTCTGTGTGGATTTTCGTGAAATAAATGCAGTATGTATGGAAAACACCCCCTCCCTCTTATAACAGACCTACCGAACTAACTTTCAAAAGGCAAAGTATTTACTAAACTTGACTTTAGGGTGTGCATAAAGGAAGGGGATGAATGGAAAACTGCTTTCAACTGTCCATTAGGTAGCTTCCAATTCAAGGTTATTCCCTTTGATCTCCAAGGAGCCCCTGCTGTATTCATGCAATTGATTAACAAGGTGCTGCATATTTATACAAGGGGGTTCTAGTCTACTTTGACAACATCCTCATATTCAGTGAGACGGTAGAAGAACATGTGAAGCTAGTCCGACAAGTACTAAGGAAACTGTTAGCCGCAAAACTTCATGCGAAGCTCTCCAACTGTCTGGGCTACCAAGTGTCAAACAAAGGCATAGAAATGGATCCAGGGAAAGTGCGAGTCGTACTTGACTGGCAGCTCCCTTGCACCAGGAAACAGTTGCAAAGTTTCCTGAGGTTTGCTAACTTCTACAGGCAATTCATCCCAGCCTTCGCAGAAGTGGCTCTGCTGCTTACTAAACTGCTACAACAGGACCCTGCCCTGCAAAGCTGCGGCCAACACAGCCTCTAGCCTGGATGCTAAGCTGTCAGAAACAGCTGTTTGCAGAGGAACCGATCCTTCAGCACCGAGACCCAGATAGGCAGTTATTGTACCAGCTGACGCCAGTGACATGTCAGTGGCAGCAGTGCTCCTCCAGGAAGACCCCCAAGGATGGCTGCTGTCTTGTGCATACGTGTCTAAAAAACTCTGAGTGGAGATGGGCAGTATGGGGAAAAGAAGCCTTTGCTGTTCATTGGGCTCTTCTATCGTGGCGGCACTTCCTAGAGGGAGCCTAGATCCACTTCGAGGTATGGTCAGACCATAAAAGCTTCGAAGCCTTAAAGACCTCACGAAGGCTCTCCCCCGGTCCCCTGGACACAGTACTTCAAGCAGTTTGATTTCAAGCTGAAATACATCCCGGGGGGAAGAACCTGCTTGCAGATGCCCTGTCAAGGAAACCCCAATATGACAGCCAAAGGGAGGAGGTCATGCATGCCATCATCCTGGACACATAGTGCGGTGCAAGTCACTACCCAGAGTCAGGCCAGCAGACAGACTGATCCCATTGATGGGAAGCTAACTGCTGACTTGAAGGCAGCACTAACTACCAATCCATGGCTAGCCAACAATCGAGGCACTTTGACAATCGGTGATGGACTAGCTTGGAAAGGTTCAAAAATTTACGTCCCCAACTGCATGAGATTCCTGGTGCTCCAGTGTAGCCATGATTCTCAATTGGCTGGTCACTTTGGATTTCTAAACACCCTTCATCTGATTATATGGCAGTTTTGGTGGCCAAAGGTGAAAGATGATGTGGAGGACTATGTAAAGAGTTGTGCCACATGTGCCAGCAATAAGACAAGACCGGGGAAGCATCCTGGTTTGCTTCAACATGGGCAGTTGAGCCCAGCCGCCCACGGGAAGAAATAGCTATGGACTTTATAGCTCCCGGAAAGTGGGGGAAATACTGTAATATGGATTGTGATAGCCCTGTTCTCCAAACAGGCCCATTTTGTTCCTTGTTCTGGACTTCCCTCAGCTAAGAAATTAGCCAAGATGTTTGTCAAACAAATCTACCAGCTGCATGGAGTTCCGCAACGGAGTTCAGTTCACCACTATGTTCTGGAGGGAGTTCCCAAGGTCCATTGGGTCATCTCAGGAGCTTAGCTTTTCATCCAAGAAGGAATGGAGCCGCGGAACGTGCTAATGCCATGGTGGAACAATATATCAGATGCTATGTGGATTACCAGCAAGATAATTGGGCTGACTTGCTTCCTTTTACAGAAGTGGCTTACAATAATGTGGTACTTAGTAGTACGGGACTGACGCCTTTTCAGTTTACAAGTGGCATGGAATTTGTCCCTATGCCAGAACTGCTGAGAGAACCACCTTCTTCCATGACTGAATGAATGGATGGAGTCATTAAAGAAAGGCTGGGAGAATACCAAAAAAACCCTGACTGAAGCGGCCAAAGCATACAAAAAGTAAGCTGTCAAACACCAATCTCTCCAACCCACCCACCCCTTTCGGGTGGGAGATCTGCATGTATCTTTCCACCAAATACATACCTTTCAGTTTGAAGAGTAAGAAGTTAGGTCCGAAATATATAGGTCTTTTCCCCATAGTGAAGGTGATTAACCCAGTGACTGTACAGTTAAATGTCCTCTGCATTCTGGGAAAAATTCATCTTGTTTTTCATTGCAGCCTGTTAAAGGCCGCTGTGGGATCTAAATTGAGACTTCAACCTGCTGCTCCCCCAAAGCCAATTGTGGTGCAGGGTGAGACTCATTATGAGGCGAAAAAGATTTTGGACTCTAAATTGCAAAGGGGATGTTTGCAATATTTGGTTCATTGGAAGGGATACCCTTTGTCTGAAGCCACATGGGTGAAAAGTTGGGATGTTCAGGCAG
>JANHFK010002253.1:85700-101973 GCA_036250565.1 Sibynophis collaris | reverse complement strand
CTAGGGCAACGCTCGCGTGTCCACAGATATGGCTCCGCGTGCCACCTGTGGCACCAGTGCCATAGGTTCGCCATCACGGCCCTAGGAAATTTTGTTGTAATATGCAGATTATTTTGATTAAAGCTATGATTTGTAGAGTAATGCAGAGAAAACAATATTGAATGGGCATAACTAGGCCTCACAAAAACTGGCTACAAAGATATGATTAATTATAATACAAGTAAATATTTTGGAGGGAGGACTTTTTCTATATAATACTTTTTACTTCAGTGTTAAAAATATTCCATACAGTAATCTCTCTTCATTGCAAAAAAGAGTTGAATCCCAATTTTAGCTTATTCTGTGACTGATCATTGTAATTTTAATAATAGTGGCTTAATGTGGCTGAGCGGATAGTGCTTTCTCATCTACTAATTCAATTTCAATATATTGAGTCATCTATTTATAGAAAAATTATTGTCTCAGAATAGCTCTTTTACAATAGACTATTTATATTAGTGGCAAAAAAAATCATTCCTGGTAGGATAGCTGAAGTAAATAAAACACTTTTCACTCGTATTGTTTCATTAAATTATAGCTACCGTTTTAAAAAAAACCAAAGCATTGAATATGTGTCTCATAATTGTGCTATAATATGCTGGCATCAAAATAGATAAGTTTCTCCTGAAACTTGCAAAATGAAGTTTGAAATTACTATGAAATTGCAAAATGTGACTACATTTTTAACCATATATACCCATTTCCTCATTTTTTCTGAGTTAATCGGTTAAAAAGGCTGTGGAATATTACTTGGCAATATAGGTTGCACTTTATATTGCACTTAGACTGAGATGGTGATTCTGCCTAAGATTTTTTTTCTGTGCAGTTTTGAAATATGCAAGATGAATACCACACATAATTTAAGATACTTTGATATACAGGATTTTGAATAGATTGTGTTTAATATTTTGTGCAACTGCAACTGCATTGATAGTAGAGATCTTAATATTGGAAACACTAATATTTAATATTGGAAACATTAAAGAATAAATTCCAGGAATATAAAACAGTATTGGCAAAGATGAAAAAGAATAAGTAGTAGCTTAGACTATTTTAAGTTCTTTGGGCATTTATAAAACTAGTTCATTATTTTTGAATACTCATTACAATGATATTTATTATATATACTTGGTTTTAAATTACAGATGCATATCTTATAGTTTTGAACCTACTGAACATCTTGTGGTATAATATGCTACTGTTGATTTAAGATTGTGAGAATTGTGGCTCTACTACCTGAATATTAATATTAGATGGGAGCAGACAGAATTGCAGTATGCACCACAAAATTTGAGAAGTGTACTGTTTCAAAGTTTAATTGAAAAAAAATGTTAGTGCAAGAAAGCTGGCTTAGACATAAAGCACAATTACAGGTAGTCCTTGACTTACAACCACAATTGAGCCTAAAATTTATGTTGCTGAACGATACATTTGTTAAATGAGTTTTGCCCCATTTTACAACCTTTCTTGCCACAGGTGTTAAGTGAATCACTTCAGTTGTGAAGTTAGTAACATGGTTGTTAAGTGAATCTGGCTTCCCCATTGACTTTGCTTGTCAGAAGGTCACAAAAGGTGATCATATGACCCCGGGACATTGCAACCATCATAAATATGAATCACTTGCCAAGCATCCAAACTTTGATCATATGCCCATGGGGATACTGCAATGGCCATAAGTATGAAAAACAGTCAGAAGTCACTAAATAAACTATTGCAAGTTCAGGACTACTTGTATATAATGTGGCATAAAAGCTAACATGAAATATTCTATTTAATTCAACAGATGCAGTTTATGTTGCTTTTTAGTCGCCAGGGAAAACTGAGACTTCAAAAATGGTATGTCCCATTATCTGACAAAGAAAAAAAGAAAATCACAAGAGAACTTGTTCAAACAGTTTTAGCCCGCAAACCGAAAATGTGCAGCTTCCTGGAATGGAGAGATCTGAAGATTGTCTATAAAAGGTTGTATTGCTTTATCACATATCTGAGAAAAACTATCTGGGATCAGAAAAACAAATGATTTATTTTCTTATAGAAAACGCCTTTTATTTAACGCCTAAAATACTAATAAACGGGCATGTGATACATTTTAAAATGTACTGAAAAAATATGAAATTATTTTGTTTATCTGTGTGCATGAGATGGATGGATGGATCTCCCAATTTTTCAGGTAGCTAAAATTAGCTTCAAGCTAGAATCTAATCTCATCAAATATAGAAAGTTCACCAAAAATGGAGGAAATTATTCTTTTGCACATTAAATAACAAGACTATAGTCTGAATGATGAAATAATGTTTTCTATTTTTTAAGTTTAAATTCAACTTGAGAATTGGAAAATGGAAATAAAATCCAGTTTGAGTTTTGCCTTTTTTGATATGAATCCTACTGAGTCATCTCAACTTCCACAAAATAACTGCACAGGAACATGTATCGGAAACACTGGTTTTAAAGTGCAAATACCATAGAAATTTTCTACACCAAGCATACATTTTTCACAGATTATTATATACTGCATTTATATCTTTAAATGAAAATTTGTCTAACACCAATTCTGTATGATTTGAATTTTGAAACTGCTCCCAAATCTTAGTACCTGACATCATTTCTTAGTAGCAAGTTTTGCACAATTTATTACAACTGTATTCAATATAAGGACCACCTGGAATGATGTAGAAAAGTAAACGGTAATCTCTAATCAAGGATGTTTTGTGACAATTTCCCCAAAGAATTCAATCATAAGAATTACTTACTAAAATTATAAATACTTTATTTTCTTGCTCAATCAAGGAATGGATGCATTTTGAAAATGGAATGGCAATGTTTTTTCTGTTTATTGTCATGCAGTAGCCATATATTTTCATGGGAAATAAAGAACTCAATTATGTTTTTTCAGTGATGGTCAAAGTGTTTCACAGACCCAAAAACAGTATAATAATTAAATAGTCAGTGGACCATAATGTGAGAATTATGTAAAATACTTTACTATTTAGCTAACTACAGTGCATTCAGAAAGTAATCAGACCCCTTCATTTTTATCAATTTTGTTGTACTGCAGCTTGATTCTACAGTTGGTGAAAGACATTTTTTCTCACTAATCTACATTCAATACTCCATAATGATGAAGTAAAAACAGAATTTTAGAAATGTCTGTAGATTTATGAAAAATAAACAGCTGAAATATCACATTGGTATAAGTATTCAGACCCTTTGCAACAACATGTGAAATTTAGTTCTAGTGCCTCCCATTTCTCTTGATCATTCCTGACATGTTTCTACACCTTGAATGGCGTCGACCTATGGAAAACTAAATTGATTGGTCATGATTTGGAAAGGCACATACCTCTCTACAGAAGGCTAACAATGCAAAACACACGAAAGCCTACTTAAGAGTTTGTTCCTTACAGTCAGAGTCCTTCAGATGGGCTTTCATCTAGCCATTCTTCCAAAAAACCCAGATCAGTGAACGGCTGCAACGATGGTTGTCCTTCTAGAACTTTCACATCTCCATACAAGATCTCTGGAGTTCAGTTAGAGTAACCATCAGGTTCTTGGTCACTTCTCTTATTAAGGCCATTCTCCCCCGATTGCTCAGTTTTACTGGGTGATTGGCTCTTGGAAGAGTCCTGGTTGCACCAAACTTCTTCCATTTGAGAATTATGGAGGCCACTGTGCTTTTAGGAACCTTCAGTGCAGCAGAAATTTTATTGTAGCCTTCCCCAGATCTGTTTCTTGCAATAATCCTGTCTCTGAACTCTGAAGGCAGTTTCTTGGGCTTTTGCTCTGCTGAAGTATTCATTGTCAGCTATAGAGAGGTGTGTGCCTTTCCAAATCATGTTCATTAATTTAAATTAACACAGTTTATTTTTGTATAGATACCTAGACTCCCCAATTTATGTAACATTCTATTTCAGAAAGATTAAATAACTCATGTAAACATTGATTTACCTAACAATGTTTATATGAATCAGGTATTTATACACCATATAGTTTTTGGTCTACGTTGAAGACAAATTTTAATGCAGTTTGACATTTTTAGAAATGGTTTATATGCCTTAATTTATAACTTATATAAATTGGCTCTAAGAAAATGGTAAAAGATTGTCTCCTAAGATTGCTATATCAAGGTTTTCATAATCCTTGTATAGTAATCATGCAAAAAGTTATACCATGATTTTAACATTATGATTAATTTTTATCTTGTTTGTGGGGGTAAACTATATTTGCCGTTTTGGATGTTTATATTCCAAAACTCTCTGTTAAACACACTTGTTCTCAAAGTCAGACTGAAAGAGCAGGTACAGGAACAATGAAATTGAATGTTCCTGAAAACATAGGAACCGCATAACTTTTTGGAAAAAACAACAACATTGTGGTGCAAACTCTTCCTTTGGCTTATGGGAACTATTGTGGGCACTACCCAGGAATATGTAGAAAAGGAATAGGACTGGTGCCCTTGTCTTTGATTCCCTTTATTCTCCCCAATGGGTTAGAGTAGCATAATTGATTCCTTTTGAAAATTCCTAACAATTATGCAACTTTTTAATGTCTCACTTTTATGTCTGCTTTTCTTGATGTCATAACTACCTTTCTCTTTTGTTCCTTTATTTCTTCTACCTTTGACCATCTGAACCTGCCTTTTTGTAGTTTGGGTTATAAGTAGAAACAGTAAATTGTACTGTAATTGATTAATGTGCTTTTCCATCATTTATTGTTATCATTTGGCTATCAGTTGCTGGGCACAGTAGAATCCCTTTTGTAAGATGTATTTATTAATCAAATTTGTATTACTGTCCATCTCACAAAAAGGTTACCTGATAATTTAAATTATGATAATAAATACTCATCTCTCTAGAAAAGATCAAAAACTTTTATTTTTCAACAAACTGTCTTGTTCTTCACAACCAATATTTAAAGAAAGTGAAGAAAAGGGATTTTAAAAGCATTTTTTCTCATTTTCTTAATTCACAGTTACCTTAGGTTAACACTAAATCTAATGTTTTATTGTCAATGTCTGCAGATGTGACATTTTAATTTTATTTTAAAGATAGAATATTTTTGTTAAACTGTTACTTAATGTAGTTAAGACTACAAAAATCTGTTATATCCCTGCTAAATTAAATATGTGTCTTACAGATATGCAAGCCTCTATTTCTGCTGTGCCATTGAAGATCAGGATAATGAGTTAATAACCTTGGAAATAATTCATCGTTATGTAGAATTACTTGATAAATATTTTGGAAGTGTAAGTTATTTCCTGTATTTTTTCCTAGTTTTTAAAAGTCTCAGAGGTAGTTTCATTGGCTCTCAGTGGAAAAAGAAAGTAGCAGAAAGATTTGTCTCTCACACTTGAATAAAGCCCATCAATAAAATCATTTATGTGATTTCCTGGTGGGAGAGGAACAAACTGGACAAAATACTGTTCTGAATTCTTCAGGGAAATCTCTGTTGTAGCGATGAAATATTTTTCTATATTTTCATGGCAGAAAATTGAAATTTTGAAATTTGAAAATATGCAGTGTGTATGTTAAAAAAATAGCCAGTTTACAAAATGTCGTCATAATGAGTATGATCAATTACAAAACACCAATTTACCAATTTAATGGAAGTAGCTCCCTCCAAATCTCCAATTCTTTACCCCAGCGTACTCTGTGTATTCAAAGAGATTACGACAAATCTGTTAAAGATGGCCCCTTGCATTGTAACTCTTTATTTAACTTTTTTATTTAATTTTTTAAAAAAGTTGGATGGCCACAGAGCTTGTGAGCAGAGTAACATGAATGTTTTTCATTATAAATGCTTTTCATTATTTCTTGTGGCTAAAGAAGATTGTCAGGGTTTATAGAACAATTAATAAAAGATTTTTTTTGCAAAGAGGATTAGTTCATAGTTATTTTTCATGTTGTCTTTAAAATGCTATTTTACTCATATACATAATTTTCTCCCTTTATTTTGTCCAAAATAGATAATACAAAAATTTATTTATGTAGACCAGGCCTGTCAAACTGGTGGCCCTCGGGCCAGATACAGCACATGCAGGCCACGCTCATCCCAGCTCCACAAAGGCAAAAAACATTGCGATACATGACAATACGATGCAAGTGGATTTGACACCCCTGATGTAGGCTGTAGGCTACCTAAGATCTTGCAGCTGCTGTCTTGCAGATTAACAGACAAATTAAAAATGCAATACGGGTAGTCCTTGACTTACAACAGTTCATTTAGTGACCATTCAAAGTTACAACGTCACTGAAAAAAGTGACTTATGACAATTTTTCATATTTACAACCATTGCAGCATCCCCATGGTCAAATGATCAAAATCCAGATGCTTGGCAACTAGTTCATATTTATGACAATTGCTGTGTCCCTTTTACGATCTTCTGACAAGCAAAGTCAATGGGGAAACCAGTTTCACTTAACAACTGTGTTATTTAATTTACTGACTGCAGTGGTTCACTTAACAATTGTGGCAAGAAAAGTTGTAAAATGGGGCAAAACCCATTTAACAAATGTTTCACTTAGCAACAGAAATTTTGGGCTCAATTGTGGTCATAATTTGAGGACTACCTGTATTACTATTAAGATAACATCAATAAATATCAAATAGATGTAATAAATAAATTAATAAACTAATGAATTAATAATGAATAAATTGCTAATCAATGAGCCATAAATAAGCTAATTCAAGGTTTGAATGCACAGGGACAAAATACTTTGGCTAGTTTGCAAAATGCCAACGGTGTTGCAGGGGTAGTGGTCATCCATACTCTGGAAGGGAAGGGAAGCATTCCATAGATTGTTGCAGAGAAGTCCTTTTGGGGTATTGCATCTTTCTTTTTTAATGTTTTGTAGGTCTGTGAACTTGATATCATCTTTAATTTTGAGAAGGCTTATTTTATTTTGGATGAATTCCTCTTGGGAGGAGAAGTTCAAGAGACCTCCAAGAAAAATGTTCTTAAAGCCATTGAACAGGCAGATCTATTACAAGAGGTATGCAATTTTTGTTTCTTTGTTAAAGCACACCAGCATGCTGGGCTGATACACATTATTTTGTTCAATTTCTTCCAAGTTGCAGAAAAGCTTTCCATCACTTTTACCATATAATGTTTTTATTTTTTATATATTTTATGCTGCTACACAATTGTATTCATATGGATCTAGCCACTTCTCTGTTCAACTTATATTTTGCCTTTTTAATTAATTGAATGATTGAATAATTTTGTCATACTTGTATGCCTCTTTACTTTTTTCTTCGTTGAAATCCAAAAATTAGATTCTTTTTAAAACACTTGTCATTACTATTATTAAGTGTTTTTTTAAGTCTTTTTGCTATAGCTATGATAAGTAGTAAGTGTTTATCAAATAGTTTTAATACTAGTCTTAGAACTAGATTTAAGGATTGGAATTATATCTGATCTGTTAATTATTCCATAACTTCTACTTTTTCTGATGTGTAGTACCTAAAACCCCTTGCCATAAAGTGATTTAAAATTTGAACTTAGATTAGTAGTAGAAATGTGTTTCCTGTTTATCCAAGATGGGTGACAGAGCAGTAAATAATGCCTTTCTCATTATTTTTTCACACCTATATTCTAAATTACAATAATACTTATATTAATATATTGTGATAAAATGAGTTTTGAGTATAACTCTGTCATGTTAGCAAAGTCAGTTTTGTATGTTGCTTTAGGGAAATTGTGCTTGGCTTGCTGTGTAAATAGAAACAATTGGGATTTTTTTTTGCCAGCATTACATGGGATATGTTAATAGATGTACTTATTTTATTCTGATCCCTCATCACATTCTGTCCCTATATTTATCAGGTGAAATTCTTAATGTAGATATTTAAGGGAACTACATTGTTGTATTTGCTGATAAAATGTAGCTTTCTTGGAAGTTAGCCATTGTAGAAGGAGCTGATTCCACTTAAGTCATTAACATAGTGACCACTATCACAGATATTGGCAGGAAAAAAGACAGAAAATTTGCATGTTTGTCTGCTTCAGGGAAGATGCTCAAGATAACTTGAAGAATGTTATTGTCGTGAGGATAATCAAGGAAAGGACAGGAGGTCAGGAATTGTTACAATATTCTTAAGGAAATCCCTACTTCTATAGCTCAGTGATTTAGAAAGATTATATGATAAGAAAGATTATGTGATATGCTAACTATAATAGAAAAACATTTAATGAAGTAAACTAAATAACCATACTATATATTATATTCCTTTAAAAAGTCTTTGTAGAAGAAAAATATTCAAAATATTTTGTATGTAAAACCATGACAAATCTGTAACTTATGTTCCTGTTTCGTTCTCATAGAAATTAATTGTACATGCATCTGTTCAAGATGTTTTTAAAGTAATAAAATTGTCACTGAATTCATTTATATACTTAAGAGTTTCTGAATAATACATATTCTTTTTTCACCTGGAGTATATTTGTAACCACATACTTCCCTTGTAGAGTCTTGAAATCTGTTGGATTTCTACTATATTAATAAGGGACTCTGCTAGGTGAGTAGAAATTTTAAAAAAGTTAAGTGTTTAGCTTGATCACTATTTAATACGTTTTATTCCTCTGCTTATGTAAATAATACGTGCATTATATTCAGTGACTTCAGTAAAATAAAAGACTATTTATGCAAAATTAGGCAAAGACAGATTTGTGTTAGGCACAAACAACCATGTGTAGAGTTCAACTAACTACTTCATTGAATTCTGCCAAAATATAGGAATGCTTGTCTTTCCTTGGTAATAGATAAGTTCCCATGGAGCTTGAAAGAGGAGGATCAGATCTATTATGGTTGCTCAACAATTCAAGGCTAATTCCCCCTTTGAATCTTCTTCCCTGCCTGTCTAGGCATTTCCCAACAATTTGCTTATCTCATATTTTTCATTAATATTGTATAATCTTCCCTCTTAAGAAATATTATTTGTTTTTTGACACTATTTGATGGACTTCATTGCTCATCACTTCATTACAGGGATAAAACTGAAATGCTCATTAATGAAGTGTAAGCATAAATTAAGGACTTTTTTATTTGGGCATTATTATCATCATTATTAGTAATATAATGAAATCAATTTTGAAATGTTATCATCCTTAATAAGTACTTGTTTAATATGATCTTGAAATGAAGAACGTTTTTCACTGCAACTTTATTTTGTTAAATTGGTATATCATGGGTTACTGGGTTTACCCACAAGGTAAAATTCTCAAATATAGGAATGATTTGTGAATTCAAGACAATCCATTAAGCTGACTATATTTAAAATACTAATGAATATCTGGTTCTGATTGAAAACTACTTGTTTTTTGTGAGAAAAGCTGAATTGGAGTCATAATAAAGAGCTGAAAATATATGAGGAAATAATAAAAAGCTGAAAATATATGAGGAAAGTTAATGGAGGAAATAACAGCTTAGGAAAGTAACTTTTAATGTGCTTAGTTATTCCTACACGACTGATACTCTGATACAGCTGAGAAAAGAAGTGCAAGCAATAAACACAGGCATTCTAAGTGTTAAAACGTTTTGTATACACATTTTAGATTGTTATTACTAATTAAGTCACTAATGATACAGGTTGTGAAACCCAAATCAAATAAAAATATATTTGATTTAGTAAAAATAGTTTTAGTCAAAGTCCTATATATAGGTACCGTCCTAAACAAATGGAAGAAACTCGGTACTGTGTTATATTATTATATCTTATGTAATAATGTTGCATCTAATGTCACTAGATTGGTCCATATAAAATTGTGACTTTATCACTCTCCCCTACTAGTTATTCTAGTTACAGAAAACTAACAGGATAAAGTGTAAAACTAGGTAATTGAGAAGAAATATCTATGTTAGAGGTTGAGTTGTACTTGTGTATGTTGTCATAGTTTTTCTTATTTATCTTATTTCTATCACTCTGATAGCTACATACAATTGATATAGTAGTAATATAAAATCAACCCTAGGGATGTAAACATGATGCTTTATTAACATATATGCTGAATTTCTATTTAAAATCAATTAATTGGGCACTCTGATAGTCAGTACCTGATTATTGGAGAAGTTGTGTATCACTGAACCTCATTCATAATGCAGGAAATCCTTTATGTAGAAAATCTATATAATCTCAATTACAAACTTTGGTTTTAACTTTTAAAACTATGACCACCCTTCTTAGATGTTTGGTGTTTCAACTTAAATCACAGAATTTTTAAAATATGCTAAGGACACTGCTAAAACTGTTTCTTTCCATTATTTCTTGTGTTTTACGTTGTAGTTTCTTAAAGTAAATTTAGATACAGTGCTGTCTCCTGCGAAGGAGAAGGGCGGTCTAAAAATCTAATAAAATAAATAAATAAATAAAATGATAGACATTTATACAGTAGTTGATAAATAATTGGAGCACAACCTGCATTTGAATATAGAAACAGTTTGAAGAGGATCTTAAAAGAAGCTTGTGGAAGAACGATGCTGAACTTTTATTTTGCAGCTTCATTGGGTCCCCCCACCACCACCCTCGATTAGAACTGCACTTTTTATGTTTCTGGATCCATTGCAGGTAGTTCCCAACATACCACTATGATTGGGACTGGAATTTTGGTTGTTAAGAAATGTAGTCATTAAACGAATCATCATGGGAGTGGACCTGATTTTACAACCATTTTTACTGTGGTCATTAAACTACAGTTGTTAAGTAAACCACATGATTATTAAGTGAACCATGTGGTTGTTAAGCGAATCCAGCTTCTTGCAACCATCATAAATGTGAGCCAATTGCCAAGTACCTGAATTTTGATCAGATAATGGAGGTAGTGCGATCGTCATAACTTTAAGAAGGAGTTGTAAGTTGCTTTTCCCGAGACCCTAATAATTACAAACCATCATTAAACAAATGGTTGTAAATTAACAACTACCTCTATTAGGATTGTCTGAAAGGGATTAGGAGGATTCAATCTTCTCTTACTTAAAAAAAACCCTCTTACCCATCACCTTTTTATACATGAATGGGGTAGGCAATGAAAAAGAAAGATGTCCCTGCTCTGCTACATTTCCTATAGCTTTTATAAGCAATTATCTTACTGTTCTGAACATCAGTACCCTAATTAGGAATTTGGCAACCCTCTGGAAAAGTGAAGACTCACTGCATATCATATGGTAAAAGTGAGGTGTAGTTGTGCAATATATTAATTTTTCTTCATATTTTCACTAGCTTTGTGTTTGATAATACTCATGTAGAAAAATCTAAAGACTACTAATATCCATAAACTTATGTGAAGTTGATTATCTTTACACAAACATGCAAAATGCACTATAAAATTTTCAATTGTGCTTAATTTTGTTTATAGAGCCAGAATGAAGACTGGGGAGGTTTATCTGAGGATATCTTATGATTAAGAACAATCTAAAGCCTTAGCGCTTTGGCCCCTACCTGTACAATTGGTAACTACCAAATTTACCTTTTGGTGGCATGGATTACATTAGTGCTTTGCAGAGGTTTGCACGTGTAAAAGAACCCTTGCCTGTTAAGCAAGAAGAGGAACAGAAAGTGACGAGTAATGGACTTATTCTTTGTCATATTTGCTTGACAGAATGGATATTTGCTTTGGGTGTTCTATCTTTATTTTTCATACTAACGGCATCAATTTTGAATTGTGTGGTGCATGGTTTTGTTCTAGTGATGTTAATGATTTTTGTATGCTGAAAGGCTTAAAAGATCCCCACCTTAGCCAATAAATAGATCACTGGTCTGATAAAGTAGTTTAAATTATTTTCTAGAATACAGTATCTATCATGACTTGCAGCAGGAAAAAGATAAAAAGCTGCAGTAACTTACAATTAACTTAATACATGAGTGAATTGCTGACATAAATATTTGTTCTAAGGAAAAAGGATATACTGTCCCAATTTATTTCAAAATCTGAATTTCTTAAATGTAATTGTGTAATTGCCACTTTTAAATCCCATATTCCATAAAAAAGGGTGTATGAGGAAAAATAATTATCTAAAGATTTTAATGTATTTTATTTATTTTTAATGAATTTATGTTCCTCTTAAATAATGTGGCTTAAATGCATTAATTAAAACTAATCATATTCAGTCCAGCATTTAAAACGTTGAGAAAGCAGAAATTATCACTATCAAATAAACATGTTTATCAATAGGCTTTTAAATTCTAGAACTTTACAAAAATGCTCTTTAATCAACTATAATGGCTTCGATAAAAGGCTGCATGATTATACTAACATGAACAGCATCTTTCAGGTAAAATTCTCAAGTTTCTGGAATAGCTTTTTCCAAAGTTGAACTAAGACAAAACTTTAAAAATGTTGATAGCAAGTGCTCTAAACATGTGATCCTCCATCAAAAACAATAAATTGACATAATAGATAATGATACGTGTAATTATGATTTACTGTGACGCCTCATAAACATGCATGTTTAAATACAATTTGACTAAACCTAAGTAATTATAATTTTATAAGAATAATTTTAACTGATTTAATAAAAAGTTATGCTTTTCTTCATAGAAATCAATGTCATTTTAAACATTAATATTGATTCAGTTGTGGACTGATAGTATGTAAAAAGGAAATCTTAAATGTGATCAGCATGTTACATCATGACTTTTGCCACAATACTATCACCAGTGTTGGTTTCATAGTATTTAATATTTCATCAAGGTTCTGGGGTATAGATTATGTTTTAAAGTTATCCTACCAGATAAGGTTAAGAACAATTTTAACAATCATTACATTTTGTTAAAACATTACCTTATATATTTACAAAATGGACAAAAAGATTTTCAGTTCTGTTCAAATCAGGAGAAATCCTTGTAAAGTTTCTGCATCCTAAAATATTTTGCTTCTTTTTAATCTCCCATATTAAATTTCCAAGGACACGTGTGGAAAGGTAAAGTCAATAAAATGGAAACAAAAAGGTCATGAGCAATATAAACAAGAGAAATGCCTCCCACTATTAATTCAACAAAGAATTTGAAGTAGACATTGTGACATACTGTGAAAAGAATATTGATTATCCTGTTTTCTTTTTCTCATATTTTTTTAAGTATCATCAAGGGATATTTGTCAGGAATGGATAGAAGTATTTCAATTTCCTTAAATGCCTTAATTTAAAATGAAAGCAGCATGGCTTCCTTTTTAAACTTAGAATACTTCCAGTAAGGTCAGAACGGCATTGGAAGTCTTCTGGTAATATTAAAATCTTATTTTGAATTCATTGTTTTGCACACCCTTCATAATAATTAATTTACTTACATTTTACATTTTTCCTAGTAAGGACATTTATAATGGGTAATTTAACTTCTGTCCATGATAACTGAGCTTAATATGTAGAATTATTTATTTTTATTAAGAAAATTTTAATCTACTTCATGAGATTACTTTATTAAAACAAGAATTACAGTAATATGACCTAATTAGAAGTGTAGTATTGTAGATAACTAAAATTTATTACAGTCATGGATTGGCATTAAGTTATAGAATTATTTGTTTGGTTAACAAAGAATAACAAGAAAACAAGTACCAATAACTACACCTTATTCCCAGCTATTTTATTTTTTTTTCCACATGGCTTTTGAATATAATTAAATAGACTTTTTAAGCTTTTTTTCTCAACATAGATATAAAAGTAACAACAAGTGTTCTAGGACGGCATGCTTGATGAAATTAAGAATGCAAAACTCAGTTCATGGTGATGCAAGTCTTCTAATTGACCATGAAATTAGTTACAGGTAGTCCTCAACTTACGACCACAATTGAGCCCAAAATTTATGTTGCTAAATGAGACATTTGTTAAATGAGTTTTGCTCCATTTTACGACTTTTCTTGCCACATTTGTTAAGTGAATCACTGCAGCTTTCAAATTAGTGACGTGATTGTTAAGTGAATCTGGTTTCCTCATTGACCTTGCTTCTCAGAAGGTCACAAAAGGCAATCACTTGACTCTGCAACCGTCATAAATATGAGTCAGTTGTGAAGCATCCAAATGTAAATCACGTGACCATGGGAATGCTATAATGGTCATAAGCGTGAAAAACAGTCATAAGACACTTTTTTCAGTGATGTAGCTTCGAATGGTCACTAAATGAATTGTTGTAAGTCAAGGTCTACCTGTATTTTGGATACAGAATTCATTCCCATCATCTTGAGGATTATAAAAACCATGCCTTTTCTATTGGTGTTTCTTAATTGCTCCAAACAAGTTGATTTCCAGAATATGATCTGTAGAATTCAACTATCATTGAAAGTATATTATTTATCCACATTTTGACATAGGCCCCTACACAATACTTGCTTAGATGTTGACAGGATCTTCACTTCTTACCCTACATTTCTAATGAAGGAGAGATTAGTTTCTTCAGGTTTAAAATAAGAGCTTTAATTCTGTTAGCTTGTCATATTTGTAGCTATTTGTATTCTTTATATATAGTACGTAGAAATTTGAAGTATTTCATTAAGAATAAAACCATCTTTTTCTGCCCAAACGTAGGGTTTTGCAATTTTCTGATTGAATGTATTTTTCCGGTTTCCACTCATTGTTTCTACCTTTTGAATCTTATCATTAATACTATCATCTGTTTGTTATGTGTCCTAACTTTGCTTCATCTACACATGTGATAAGTATATGTTCTAATCCTTTATTCAAGCACTTTTATATATGTGGAACAAATTGGGGTAGACTGGAGCTTTGTAGTATGCTGCTTGATACTTGTTTCCATCTTAATGTGAAGTTATTAGTGTAATATGATTGTTCAGCTAGCTCTATTTGTTTGTTTTATTTATCCTGCCTTTATTATTTTTTTATAAATAACTCAAAATGGCAAACTTACAATACTCCTTCCTCCTCCTGTTTTCCCCTTAACAACAATGCTGTGAGGTGAGTTGGGCTGAGAATGACCGATGGTGGTACTGTTTATAATCACAGCATGTCCTGATCACATTTTATCTCTTTCCTATAATTCTCTACTAGAATCTCATGGAAGTCTTTGTTGAAAGTTTTCTAAAGGCAGGGTATGCTGTGTCCGCTATGTTTCTATGGCAATTGAATAGGTCACTCTTAAAAAAGAAGGAAAAAGTCAAGAAATGGTATAGCATGATTTATTCTAATTGTACCAGCTCCTGCTTACAAACCAACTGCTGAATAATCTGTGTCTCACTTTTGCCCTGTACTCTTGTCAAGCTGTCTGGTGTTTACTTGCCAGTTATCTTTTTGAAGATATTTGACAGACAGACAGATTAACAAAGTTGGAAGGGGCTTTGTAGGTCATCTAGTCCAACACCCACCCACTCCCGCCCAAGCAAGAGACCCTACACCGTTTCTGACAAATGGCAGTCCAATCTCTTCTTGAAAGCAATTTAACCTTCCCAATTCTCTGGCATTACGTCTATCCTCCATGATTTCTTTAAAATGATACCCACAAGTTCCTTCAGGACACTCAGATTTAATAGATCTGGTTCTGAAATAATTTAGTCATGATAGCCAAGTTCTTTAGTTGCCACTCCTTTTTTTTATCTGACAACTGAAGCAAAGTAGGAATAGAGGAACTTGGTCCTCTCCTTGCCATAATCAGAATAGTATGCAAGTGTTCTTGGAGCAGTCCTGTAGATCCTTTGGCCTAGGGATTTCTGACCATGGATTGCCCCCTAATACTAATTTAAGTTTTTTGCATGTATTAATTGCCCTCTAATTTCTCTTTCGACAATATCTTGAGCCTCCTGGAATTATGATCACTTCCTACCATAATTCTTATTATTTTTATCTTGTCCACTCTCTGTTGGTTTGGAACAGATCTGAAAAGCAAAACATAATTGAGGGATTCTTGACAATTTATAATCTCTCTCTGAAAGTTCTGAAATAAAATAATGATAGTGCAAATGGATATGGAGCCTTCTTGGCTGCAGGATGTTTTCTGCCCTGTGTCTCTTCAGTGAAAACAGGCGTAGGCTGTTAAAGATGAGCCTGTGTTGTCTGCATCTCAAACTGAAGTTCAGATGGTTCTTTTATTCTGCAATTTTTTTTCTGGAAATCCGTTCATACTCCCCCAGCATTAGAAGGTTGTTCATCCCAAAGTGTATAGCTAAATGTCTATGGAGATTCTCTGTCATCCAAGTCATGGTTGTCCCAAAGGTGCTTTTTCATGAGGCAGCTGGACTTCGGGGGGGGGGGGGAGAATCAGAATAATTTAATAATTCCAAAAGAATAAAATGCAAAAT
>JANHFK010002253.1:69936-85600 GCA_036250565.1 Sibynophis collaris | reverse complement strand
ATCTCTTTTAATATTTTCATAAAACAAATTAAGAATAATGTAAATAAATACATTAACCACCAAATGGTGTTATTTAACTATTTTTAATTAAAAAACCGAGCATCCATGAAGTGAAAATTCATATTAAGGTAATGTAGTTATTAGGTCAACCAGGTAAACTCGAGGAAAAAATGTATTCCTGCTATACCAGTTTATAAGTATTGAAAGAATGTGGAGAAGACTACACATATGCATATTAGGCATGTGGAGAATATTTAATTTTATGAGTTTGGATATATTAATCACAATATATTGGGGAAGACAAAGATAATTGAATATTTATGTTCATATGATGTCTGGGAAAATATACTTTGCCAAGTTAATATGGAAATTTATAAAATGTTCTCCATTGAATGAATTAATCTTAGGATCTCTGTTTTAGGAATACTTTCCATTTAATTATTTTCAGGGTACTCTATATTTCTGAAATAGACGTATAGAAATATTCATAGTTACCATTATGTATTGATTATTATGCTTGAAAACCTGCATATTCTTACAGTATATTCAGAAAAACTATAGTCTATAGTTGTTTATGGAACTAGCTTTATGAATGGTGTATTATTTTTGCTCTTAAGATAAGCACGAAAAAATGTAGGAAATTAATAATGCCAGTTCTCCATCCCTGGGTAATTAGATTAACAGCTAGCTGGCTTGGAATGTTAATACAGGTAGTTTTAAAACAGCTAAAAATAATGAGTTTATTGTTATGATTGCAGCCCTTAAAGATATGATTTATAAATGCACCATTGAAGAAAAATAAAATTTAGACATAAATTAATTGTAGTTTAGATACATTGCCATAAAATTCAGTAATTATACAATTGAATATTATTTGATATAACATCAGAAGCATCTTTCAAATAGCTTGTTCAGAGTGCAAATTGCACATGCATTCTATTTTCTGTAATCAAACATACTGCTGTGCAAAAAAATGATGGATGTCTGGAACTTACAGTGTACACATCAATCATTACAAACTTAGTTTAAAACAAATCACCCAGGATATTAAATATAGTTTGTTAAATCATTCAGTACAATAAAATATATTTTCTTAAATCTCTAACATTATTATTACATAATTGTAAAAGATCAGAATAGAGAAGAATGGAAGTAATAGAAAACCATTTGTTTTATTATATGCATGCTAATTTCTGTACTGTTGATATAAAAAATATACATTTCTTTTATAGCCACGTCATGAATACTTTAATGTCCCAGTATACTAAATGACTTCATTCATCATGCACACAGAGAGGCGCTAGAACTGGTTTTCTCATGGCAGAACGCTTTTCCTCAGCTTGGTGAATCCAATCATCTTGAACAAACTAGTGTATATCCCAGTTGTGTGTTCTGTTTTTGCTGTTTGTATTTTTCCTTGTCCTTCCATTTGCAATGTTTGTTTTTCTTCATATGTTTTGTCAGCATGCTGTAATTTTCATGTTAAAATATTTAAATTATCTCATTAGCACTTGACATAGCATGTAAAACTTTAGCTTGAAATATTTTGCTTAGCCTTACTTTATCATTTAAATATTCAACCCATGGTACAGTATTGTCAAAAAGTATATAAATCTAATTTATGTAGCTTTCACATAGAAATCTACTGATGTTAACTTATACACTTTATCCCACTAAACAAACTGTTTTCTAAATAGCGCCTTCTAAACTTATCATGAAAAACAACCCTGAAGGCCACAAATTGTGATACATCTATATTAAACAGATTTGCTTCACTGCTAAATATGTTTAAAAAATAAGTACATTGATCTTGCATTCTCTGAAGTGTGCGTAAGATATTCTTTCTGCATGCAGTCTTTCATTAATTTCAATATTTTAGAGTAGATATATATGGATATCTTCAATGCATGTATGGAGCCTGATCCAAATGTTACAATAGCAATAAAAATGTTCATAAACGTACAGAAGCAACTACCAAAGTATATGACTAAAAACCCACCTGATTTTATTCTAAAACAAAAAGTCATAATAAAAAGAGAGACATGACTGTTGTTACAAAGTTAGACTTTCAAAATGGCAGTTAAAAGAAGAAAATAGTTTCTGCAATATAATCAAATATAGATATAGCATACTAGAGAGAATCATTGTTTCAAACATGGGATTAATGTCCCATTACATCTGGGAAACATGCAAGAAGCATTTATATTGCAGATTTCCCTCTCCTCTGTGAATGTAGGTATATGGTATTGCTTCTGTGAATGTACATGATATATGCTGCTTTGCATTCTTTTAATGTCTGGCTCTTCAAACTGCTGCAAATGGAGTGCTGATGGTGGTGCAGTATTGTTGCACCTTTATGTAGCTGCATGCTTGTAAATTACTGTGAATTTTTTTGGCATGACTGTAATAAACTATTGCATGCACTTCTCATGTGACTGGCTTTTTTCCCCTCCATTTCTTTGCTCTGAAATAATTCATATTTGTGGAAATTTCCTTAATTCTGATTTGCAGACATATGAAACCCGTCTGATAAAAGATTAAACTCAGCTATTTCTAAAAAGTTGCACATTCCCAGAGCTATTATTTTATACCCCTTGAATGGTACAGCTACTCTCCCAAAGTAATATTTGAGATTCAGACTTGTTGAGGGTATGCTGTATCATTGCTCATAGTACAGTACATTATTAAAAGTGTAAAACATAATTTTTAAAAATACTACTATGATACAAAAATGCATACAGTAATAAGGGTATGCAGGTTCTTGTTAGATAAAAATAGTGTATCTTTGTTATATTACGCTGGCCTATGGCTGTAGTACATATTCAATTTGATTTAGACTTCACATAGTGCAGGTGAAATCCAGCTATATTTCATTTATTGGATTACAGCTCTAACTTTCAAGAAAAATTGCCAGAATCAAGTGGCCACCTTCTTGAAAGGGAACCATTGTGGGAATCTGTCTGTCCTCTAAGCCAATCTTGTTTTTGGAAGTTTGCATAATGAATGAGGGTGCATTCTCTGGTAGGAAATCTGCTGAATGATGAATCTTCAGAATGATGAATCTAATAAAAACTTATTTTTCATAACAAAATCCAATCCTCTATATCAAATTTATATATGTCAGCACAGAATAATATCTAAATAGAGCACTTGCTGCTAGTTACTAACACAATTCAGAGGTGTTACAATAATGCCTTCCTTTTGGGAATTCAGAATTTTAATTTTTTTATTTATTATATCCCTCCTTTACTATTTTTTTAATAATTCAAGGTGGCAAACATATCCACACACCTCCACTTCATATTTTCCCCACAACAACTACTGTGAAATGAGTTGAACTAAGAGAGAGTGACTGCTGGCTTTCATGGCTAAGGCAGGACTTGAACTCATGGTGTTTCTAGCCTGGTGTCTTAACCACTAGGCCAAATGGGCTCTCATGTTCTTACATACGTTGCATTTATATGGAAATATTGCTAAAATTCTGATTTTCTTTCTTTTTGGCTATACCTTTTTAGGATGCTAAAGTAAGTGCTTTTATACAAATATTACTGGCTGTGCTTTGAGTACATTGGTATATTATAATGAAAATATAACATGATTTAACGTTTTATTTGAAATTGAACATTTAAAATATTGATCATTAACTTCACTAGCAAAAATAACATTTTAATTGGCCTTTACAATTATTTTCTAAATATTTTATCCATATTTGTTAAATATTTACAATTTTTATCTCAAATACTACAACTTTGGTTGAATTCTTTAATCAGATCAAACATTCACAATTATCAAAGTGGCTAGTGCCTGTGGGAGTAGTTCAACTTTATGTAGGTTGCCTTCTCTCCTTTATGAACCATAAGCATTTCACATAATAGAAACTGTTTCCAATCTATTCAGTTGACTAAAGAAAGGAGGAAAGAATTGCAGGAATTAGGAAGTGTGTCAAATACAGTTTATTAAAAAAAAAGGTGAGATGTAACTTCCTGAAATTCATTTACTTCTTAAATATGATATACCTAGCTTGGCAAAAACAAAAACAAAATCCCCTGTTACCGGTAATTCTCTTTTTTTTCTCTCCACAGGAAGCAGAGACCCCTCGTAGTGTTCTTGAAGAGATTGGACTGACATAAATCGTTTCCGGTGTCTTTACAAAAAGTGTCCCATATAAGTGTAAATCTTCACTGCCTCCATGTAATGTTAGCTAATGGTGTTATGATGCTATTTGTCAGTATTATTGTTCTGCTAAGCTACTTATATTCAGGTCTATGAGAAAAAATCTATTTATTATAAAGTTTAAAAAGGGAGCAACGTTTTTAAACCTTTTAAAATTGGGGAAGGGGATTTTACAGCAATTTAAGCCACATTAGTTTTAAAATATTGAGTCATGGATGACAATTTCAATAATTATTTTTCATGAATTACTTTGCCAAAACATAATATATCCAATACTGTAATTTGTGTTACATGCTGAAAACTATTACATGTGGTAATGTGAAATATGTTAACTTGGCTTTGTATAGCCAATCACTTTTATTAAATCATTTTAGGTTGTCACAGAAGATTAAATAAGTACCGTATTTACAGCTGTTTTATTTATACCAAAGAATTCTATCAAGATCTCAAAGTCAAACTATTGTAAACTGTCATGGCAGATTCATTTCTAAAAATACAGTTATAAACATTGTAAAAATTCCTTGGAATGAAATTCTAACTTGAATTAATATTTTGCAAAGGGAATGTAAATTGTAGTTATATAAAGTGTGTTAGTTTTTATAAGTGTACTGAAAGTCTTTTCAGAAGGATAAATTCAGATACTGAAACACACTTGACAAAAATGAATTGTTGGAAAATATCTACTTGTTACCAGTATTATCTGCTGTTTGAAGTCAATCTGAACAGCTATATTACTAATTGTAGCTGCCCATTAATATTCCACCTTAGATTCTAGATTTAATTATAGTGCATTGTGAACACAGCAGAGAAGCAAACCTTATACCATGCCTTTGCTCAGCTTGTTCATAATTTTGGCTGCCTTGGTATGCCTATGCACATTTTTATGGTTAGTACATATCAAAACAAAATAGGACTTCTAAATATGCATAGGACAAGACTGCATGGATATTACAAAGCCATATTTTGTTTATCCTCGTGTGCATTTTGCTAAATATCCTGTAATACGTTTGAAGCAAACTTCGTTCAGAGCATTTTATTTCTGGAAGTAGGTTGCTTTACATGTTTGTGTGTGTGTGTGTACTTTTTCATATGTAGACCTCTTCAATAATGTAACTACTAAATTGCCTTCTGGTGGGTCAATTTGCTATAATTGATATTCTCAAATATTGTAATGCATTAATATGCTACATCAGAAATATTATACTGAGTCCAATAGAAGCGTTATGGAATTAGTATAGATTACATGAAATACATACACTGGAGTCCTATGTTTAACTTAATGGGAACTGGAAGAATGAAGTTCACATGGCATTAGAATGGTCCATTTGCTATGTGCGAGGTTGAAATAGGGTGGAATTACTTGACATTTTAAAATATCAAAAACATTTTTTGTGCATTAAAACCATGTTTAAGGTCTGCACTGTTGCCTTGTGTGTTTGTTTAAAAAGCATTGTGATGTAAGGTAAGCTGTGTTGTATCTCACTGGTTTAGTTGTAATAAATGTCCATTTTTACTCCAGTACTGTGCCTGTGTATTCAAAAACTTACGGAATGTTTGTGTAAGCAGACTACTTTATACCAATATTGCCTTCTTTTAAAGGTAAGTTATTAAAACATGTAAATCATTGTAGCAATCAGTTAACAGCCAATTTTGGGGCTGCTAAACGTCAGCTCATTTCTGTTATGCCAGTGCATGGAAGTAATCTGTAGCTATTTGCAATGATAAATATATGGACTCTATATGTATGATACAGCTTTACATATTTGGAAATAAAGCAATGTTAAACTTACTGATACCAGTTTCTGAAAACTGAAGTACAAAATTGCCAACTGAGACCCATGTTAGTCTATGGTAGCCAAACATGACTTTTGTAGCATCTTTTGAAATTTTATTATAATTTTTTGTGAGCTACAGGTCACTTCATGAGATAATACAGCTGCTTAACTGATAAAGGATTTAAATGCAGAAGAATGAGGCAATCAAGAAAAAAGGTGCAAATCGCAAAGTCTATGTCTTATAATAAAGTTTGTTAAATCTTATAATAACATGTTCTGATTTTCTAATTTTATAGTCCCATGATAGACTGAAATATACAAATGTATATAAAATGTTGCAATATATGAAATTGTAGTTGCTTTGTAAGCGGTAGTTTTACTATAGGGGGAGTTACTAAATCGGAGGCAAATTTCATATCTGCCTCCTTAACAAAAAGGAATTCAACATTTTGGGGATGTGATTATTCCTAAATCTTTTGAAATTTTAAAAATCTAGGTTTTTTTGGAGGAGTGCTTCAGAAATGATTTGAGAAGCATGCTGCAAACACTGCACAGCTCTATTAAAACTAAAACTGAAGTGGAAAAGATACCCACTGTAATCCACAAGTATGCAAAAAATACTATAGGAAAGGAACTTGAATAACAAACTAGAAAAATGTCAATCAGCAGCTATACATGGAAGATACTCTTATAGAGGCATATTTATATTACCTGTGTTCAAGTCACAGCAAGTGGCAACACCAAGCTGACCTTGGCTAATCCTAAAATGACTGAATAAAATTAGATGGGAAACCTCCAGGAAATCCCCAGGCTGGAGATATAAATTGAGTTCAATTTGAGCTTATTTAATATATTTTAAAAGGTGTTTTAAATGATACACTATATGACCAAATTCGTGGCTTCTAATAATCATTTTATGCAATGGTACCATAGAGAAGAAAGCTTTTCACAAATTTAATATTCCACGGCAGTCTGACAACTCCCATGGCCAGTTCAGTCAGATATACTATCACATTTAGAAAGTAGCAGGATGGAGAAGGCATGCTAATACTGGATGCTGGCGAGTCTAGCAAAGTACTGTTTTTCTTAGAGGTGGGGGGGTAGTATGGAGACTGCTGCATGGAAATATAATCAAAATATAACTTTGGACAAATGTGATAGTAGACTTATTTAATGCACCTATTTATAAACAAAGTGTAGGCCAAAGATTTTTGTTACTTCAGTTGTTTAAACTTACAACACAATATTTATTTTAGCTAAAGAATTAAAAAAAAGATCATCCACTTTCCACAGCACGTTAATTAAACAAGTCCCAGGGAATGTGTGTCATTTTTTTCTTATAATTTATTACAAAACTTTTAAGATAGGGTAGTGCATAACAGCTTTATTTTAGGGCACAACAATGTACAACTGATCTAATAGAATTACAGATAATATTTTTCAAAACACATCCAAGTCTTAAAAGTAATTCTCCAGCAAGTTCAGCTATTCCTTCCTTTGCTACTAGATGTCTTTCTGCCTCTATTTCTTGTAGGAGATGGACTTCTACTACGACTACATGTCAGGCTCCTGTCGCGATTCCGTCTTTTCTTTTTACTGTGTGACCGTTGCTTTCCACGACTGCCCAATTTCTCAGAAACATGACTTTTCTTATGCTTATGATGAGATTTTTTTCTTTCAGATTCTCCATTTCTTTTGTTGTACGAATGATCGGGACTTTGACTGTTCCTTCTTCTTGATCTGCTATAATGTTCTTCATAGTACCCCAATCTATTTCTCCTTTCAGAGTTTTTACTTGCCTCTTTAGCCCAGTCAGTGGAAATGTGAATATCTCTGGTGGCTTCCCAGAATTCATTATTTGGATTTTTGAATACGTGAAGAAAGTTACAGTGCTTCCCTCTTGGACACTTTTGCCTTTCAAACAAACCTGAAAAAGAACTTATTTTAAAAGTTATCGAATTTGAAATCAAGATTATATTTCTATTTAGTACACTTTGTGATTTATCTATGTCTGCAAAATATTACAGGTATCTAAAAAGGCTCTATGCATGGTTCACCATCCATATAATCAACCAATGAACAGAAATCTTTAGGCAAAGGTGTTTTCAAAAAATTTAGCCTTTTCCAGAATATCCCATATATAACTCTGCATGTCTGAGAGATATTTCTCCATTAAATTCAATAATACAACAGTAGCTAAACACGTGCATTTTGTCATACTAAGTTACGAATCCTAGAGAAACCTGCCAATTTAGCCCATCAATGAAAGATTATAACATGACCTCAGGAATCTGCTGGATGGAAACCTACAAGTACTATAGCAGAATAAAATTGTATTTCATCACTTTCTACTCAGTTTAGAAATATTGATTTTTAGGCAGTCTCACTGCAAAAATGCAAAACAAACCCCCATCACAAAGACAGAAACTATCAAGAATTTCACTGACTTACCGCAAATAGCTGTTTTCCACCTTGTTACTGGACAAAACTCACACTGCAGCTGCCGCCCTGCATACCACCGACCATTGAATAAACTGAGAGCTTCCTGACATTCTTGTTCTCTTTAAAAATCAAATGGACAACATATTGCTAGACTGTCATGAAACTAGAAGCATTAAAACAAGAGATACTGCAAAGCAAACAGAAAACATCTTGATATGCCTCATCCTACACAAGTAGTCATCGACTTAACACCTGCAGTTATGGTCATAACTTGTGACAGTTATGTAAGTCACTAGGTGACTGTCCAATTTTATAACTTTTTGCAACAGTTCTTGAGCAAACACAACTGTTTTGAATACTACAGTTGTTAGGTGTACTCATTGTTCACTATAAGGCAGCTTTTGCTGGAAACCAGAAATAAAAGCTGTTTTTTGGCAAAAATGTGAATCATGGCATGTAACCATAGGATACAAACATGTAAATGTAGGTAGGTTGCTGAGTGCCGAAATTCTGGAGGGTGGGGCAATGGGCTCGGATTTTTAAATCTGGGTCATAAATATCTTTTTCTGGGTCCCTTATAACTTCAAAGTGGCTGGTTGTAAATCAAGGATTACTTGTGCAGTCAAAGCAAATGGGCACTGAATTATCTTAACCAAATGTTTAATAGAAAGGATCAGAATATGATTAAAATTGTTTGTGTGATAGGAAATCTTAAAAAGGAACCGTTCCTGGTTTTGTGAAGGAACTCCCATTCACATAATCCACTGCAGATCTTTTACAAAACAGGCCAGAGTTATAGCAAATTAATGCTCAAAAACCACTGACATGCTGAAATATACTTCCCTTGGCCACACCCCATTAATGCTTTGTTTTAAAGCTTTTTGTAAGATCTTTATTAAGTTAAATTGTTTATTGTTAAATACTTACGACTGATATTGAACATACACATTTCCTCGAAGATGAGGTTCAAAGTTACAGCTCACCTATGTAAAAGATAAAACATCATTCAAACTATATCTGGAAAAAACTAATCCTCATAGCATTTCCCTTAATTTTGTAAATACGGTTTCTTTGTGTTTATATTAAGCTTTAATCCTATGTGTGCTATATTGGGAATTAGATTGTCAGGTTTTAGTACTGAACAAGGGATTACACAATAATACGTTTTTACAAGGTACACTATTTACAGCAGCAAAGCATTAATTTCATCCTATTCAAAGAGCTATAAGCTGGTTGTGTGCTTACTTTTAGCTTATCTTAGTAAGCAAACAGCTGTTTCATAAGTAGATGGTAAACTTGTAAAATTCAAAACCATATCTAATTCATTATTAAAATTAACATTTTGCTACATTCCTCAAGAGTTTAGCAGGTACTTAAACTTGTTTTGGCATTCAGCCAACTGGGTCATTAGTTCTTTTCTTGATAGAATAGCGAATCAAAATACAAATGTTCCTTATGTGTCCAAGTTACACCAACCTGATAATGAGAGTTGGGATCAAAGAAGACATTAAGGAAACTAATATGCCAATGCTACACAGATGGGCAGAAAGGGAGACAAAAAATGCTTCCTTATTTTCCACTTATAAACTGACCAGAGGATCATCATATTTTTTTTCACTCTTGTTTGGCTTAGGGGCATCACTTGACAGATTTTTTTCAGCATTAAAAAGAACATAAACTCATGTATAGCCAATGTATGAACTTATTCTGCCTCCCCACTTTTTTCACACAAGACTCAGTTTATAAATTCACAACTAAGGCATGCAGAAAATATCAAACTAAACCTTTTCATACCTTGAACTGTATAACCTTCCCCACATTTTTGAATTCAGGAAGCACATCTTCATAAAAATCTATGAACTGCTGATAAATTTCCTCCTCACTGTATTCTAGACTTGCATCTGTGTCATAGTCATCTCTCTTACACTGTTCCATGCCAAAAGTAACAAACATTCCCCTGATAAGAAGGGTCTGACTAGAGCTTGGATAATTATGTTTCCGAGAACACCTACAATTAAAAAGAAAAAGACATTGAACCTACTAAAAGTCTGATCATGTATGACATGTTTCACTAGAACATTAAGCCTAGTGAAATTAAATATTAGCAAAATTTATCACTTACTTTAAAACCATTCTTGGAGCAACTGACATTTTAATTTTGGATTATTAAATATATACTTATGGATTGATTTAAGTAACTCTCGTTGATTTAAGTAACTCTCCAGTTATTATTAGTCATCCTCAATTTTCCCCTAATTCTTGTAGCATACACATAAGCTTCAGATAAACAAAATCTATCACTTGTGATAGGAAATGGAGAGAAAAGACATTACTTCATAAACTATTTCTCTGATTTATCTGAAGTGCTACCTTACATGTTGCCCATTTTCAAAGTGTCTTCAAGAACACAAGCTTGTGATAAGAAATTGGCCAGTCAAAAGATGTAAAAAGAACATATATGGCTCATTTCAAATGCATTCATTTAAATGATGCTTTTTCTTTCAGGATACAGGTTTTATTTTGGTCTATAAAAAGTATCCTGAACTACATTTAGAACCATGCAACTCACTATTAAAAATGTCAGTTAATAATGTATGAGTCAATTTTTGTATGGGTAATAATGTATGGGTCCTTTTACTTTATGCAATATCCTGACTCTTGCCTTCAGCCAGAAAAGACAAAGAATGAGCAGACCTGCATAAGTTCCAGAACAAATATTAATAGGAATAATTTTGTCACAATATTTCTGAGTAACAAAAAAATAAAAGAAGAGAATATAGTTAATTGTATCTTGAAAATTGAATACATTTTTTCTCATTCTTAGATGTGCCATTCAAATATGGTGCCTCGTCCATATTTCTCTGATATGTGGCTTGAGGCTGAGATCACCTGCCACAAATATGGCAGAGGTCTAAAAATACGTTGTCACAGATTTTGCATGATAATTTATTATCCTAAGGACTCAGTACTGAAGCCTTTTCACTAAAGTATCCAAAGGAAAATAATATTAGGAGTGTCAGATTATACCATTAAAAGGAATTTATTAAATAAAAATCTTTCCTGCAAAGCAGAGCTACTTATTCACCATTTAACTGTTCCGAAGGCGTTTTCCATTAACCAAAACACTAAAACTTGAATTTTTTGTTACTGAATAACAGTATAAAATTCTTGAAACTAATCAACTAATCAACCATGGCACCTTTCTTCTTCATATAAACTGCAACAGTAACTTTATACCCCACATTTCATACACAAAATGGGCTCCTTTGCGAGCAGAACTACCCATTCAATGTTGTGCATGACACCCAAATCACAGTTTTCCATGTTTCTCCAGAAGTTGAAAGCTAATCTGGAGATGAACACAAAAGGGAGGGGGGGGGAGGAGAAATGAATCACTTTTCCAGGTGAAGAAGCTTGCTCATCAATTATTAAAACACTACAATAGCTGCCATGGTTGGTATTCATCTCAAGATGGAATGTCTTTCAGTGAGTAAATTTCAACCTTCGGATATAAGCCAAAATGTTTAATGTATTAATTAACGTTGTAGAATACACCCATTACTAGTTATTTTAATTATTCAATAAGGATTGAATTACCTGTCTCCAAATCTGCATGCTCCAGTTTTAATATAAAAAGGGCAATTGGCACGATCTTTCTCGGTGCCTATATTCTCTGGGGGCTCAGGATTGTGCCAAGTAGTTCCATTTTCCGGCTGTGTTTTTTCCCCCCAAAACAATACCATTATAATAAAAACAAAATAAAGTTTATAAATGCATTCTGATGAGTACATTTACCTAATAAATCAGCTTTTCTATAAAAACATTAACTTTATTAAATAAAGGGAAAATAAAATTTCATCACTAAATTAAATTTCATTACATTCCACACAATTTTAAACAATCATATCTAATGTTACAAAATATTCAGAGAGACATAATTCCCTATTAAAAGACATTATCACTGATGAATTTATGACATTGCTGTATTACTTTCTGAAGACATATCTTTAGATCAAATAAAGCTATCCAAAATGTGCCCCTATAAATTAGGTAATATGTAATTAATTTTTCTTGTTCCTTCATTTATATTGACATACATAACAGCACTAAAATATTTTTAGGCTTTCACAAAGCATTTCATCTAATATGTGCACTGTTCCAAATAAAGGTAAAGGTTTCCCTGTGTCCAACTCTAGGGGGGGGGGGTGCCCATTTTTGTTTTTAGCCAGAGTTGTCCGAAGACATTTCTGTGGTCATGTGGCCAGCATGATTTTACACCGAGGTGCCCGGAACGCTACCTTTCCACCAAAATGGTACCTATTTATCTACTCGCATTCGCATGCTTTTGAACCAATATTTATGCATTTTATTATTTATGAAAGGTATTTGCATTAAATAGCTGATAGGCAGCAATATCAAAAACTGTATCATTGTTCCATTTTATATTATGTCTAAAGCAGGTCTGAGCAACCCACGTATGTTCCCCTATGCCTTTTCCCAGTGTCTAGACTAAGCTACTAAATTTCAGTACCAAAACATCTTGAAAAAGAAATATAACTTTCCAGAAAAGGAAAGAGTTGTAAGCTTTCAAGGTATAATGTTAAAATCAGTTTAACACATCAGAAAACAAACAAACCACTAATTCTCTTATCATCTCACAAAAATCCACCACAGAAATTGTAGCATCACACATTTGATGGTATCCATGCATTTGCAGTAGTCCTTTGCTTATCCAAATTATTAATTAAAAACCATATTTCTCATTAGCTAAAATGCTCTGTGTCCCTGCTCTAAACATACCTGACTTTCAGCCTGATCCAACATCTTCTGCACGGCGTCCTACAAATGGTGCAAATACAGAACTAGTAAAAACTTTGAATCCTGACATCTGATTTGTTTAGTTAAGACCAAAATGCTCAGCTTTAAGTATTGCTTTACTTAGTTCAACTGAGAGAAGGTTTACATATTATACTAGTGTATTCATGTATGTACACACTCATATAACATACTGTACACACAAAGAGATAAAGCATTTAAATTATATTTTAAATAATTTCCTCCACATCTACTCGCATTCCCTTTGTCAACAATTAAAACACCCCCCTAAACATTATAAAGGATGTATAGAAGATATTCTGATTTTTTAGTTTTGCAAGTTAGCAATATAACTCTGCAATGAGTTAAATATATTATGAATTCTTTGCATCAATCTTTTGAATTTTGAACCAAAAGACTGGTTCCCTTTCCAATGTAGGTATATTATATGGGACAAGTATCAGAATGTCATTGTATCAGAAACTGTAAATTGTCCCAGAAACACTTATTTATATGCAACTTTCTCAATGGTAATTACAATGCTCAATTTCACTTGCTGCATTGATTGCTGCACTTTTAACTGAGCAAATAATGTCTGAAAAGCTTAGAGTTGCAGAATAAAGTTGAGTACTAGTATACCAAAAATTAGTGCTTAAGTGTATTAAAAAAAAGCCACAACCCTAAGCACTAAGGATAATTAAGAATTAATCAACAGCTTCTGATTTCTCATTATATATCAGAACTTCAGTTGTAACCAGTGATACTCAAAATCATTCAATTACATACAGTATGATTCATCAGTGATTATATTCACACTGAATCCAATACGTTTGGATTCATTATGAATCACATTGATATCAGGTTTATTTATTCCAGCTCAGCTTTTATAGATCAATAGTAGGTCTAACCTTTCAGCTTTTATAGATCAATAGGTCTAACCTTGTGGGCATATTTGGATTATGTTGTGCGTGTTCAGGCAAAATGGCCACTTGGAAATGTTGCTCATTCACAAAAGAGCTGCCATGGGAGACATAAGCTCCCTACCACACCTTCCAGCACTTCTTATCTTTTGTGGCCACACTCTGAAGCACTAGCTTTTATTTTCTAAGAAAGCTTACAGGACTCATTTGGGATCCAGGACACTTCTTGGAATTAAAATGAAGGCAGATATGTCTTTATAGCACCAAGTTTTTATGAATAATTCTGTACTTATTTACAATTACTTACAATTATTTCTATGAACCAAACTCCTCTTTCTAAACATTTTAAATATCAGTATAAAATGACAAATCTCAATTTTTTGCCAAAGAAATAAGCAATAGACATATTCACTTTTTACTTTCAAAGATTCTATAAAGTATAACCTATAAAAATAAACCTTTGTAATATGTTTCTTCCCCCGTTTAACAAGCTATAGAAAAAGATACGTCTTGATGAATAAACCAGGTAAAGATGAGCTGCAACATCTTTAAGTGAAAAAAAAGTTAAGGAATCGCAGCAGTATAATTCCATGTTAAGAACTTTAAACAAGATTAATCTTTATTTGCTACAACTTTAAATAACGTTTACGTAACTGGCATATAATTTTCCTGCATCTACATCCTCTTAGCAAGAAGCCTACTTGCTTTTTGTACCAAAAGCCATGGAGTTTCTTCATTTGCTAATATAGGAATAGAGATGGTAGCTTGGTCACAACCATTGACCAAGGAAAGGGTACTGCAAATTTGTGATTTTTCTTTCTTTCGGCCTCAGAAAACTTATAGTTGCCAGCTGTAGCAAGATGAAGCAAATGTACAAAAAGGATACTATATATATTTGAGAGGTCTGAAGGGTAAAGTTGGCTGTTATTCTATATTCTTTCCAATTTAACTATGAATTACAGTGCAAGCCAGTCCCTTTACACTCAGAAGTATTAGTTTAACAGTTTAAATCATGACTTAATTTAGAATTAGTAAGCCAGAATCATAAGTGTGCTATGTTTTGAACTCAAAAGAAACACAACATTCAAGAAGTTCTGCCAAACCCCCATTCTGTAGACCTGCAGTTTGGCTGATACAAAGCTTAGGTTATTGTTGGCCAAAATTAGCCAAAACAAAACCACAGGGAACTGGAGGGATTTTATGGAACGGTCAGTATACCGTTCCCCTCTCTCCCCATTCAGCAGCATATCCCACTGACCTGTCCAAACACCAACATTACCTGTGTCCAGCCCCTACGTACCATCAGCTGCTATTGCTATGCCTACACAATATATTCCACTGGTCCAACTGCCTCCCAATCATCCTTTCCTCTCCTGCTTTCCCCATCTTCTCTGGCAGCCATCACTGGTGTCTTATATTCTCCCTTGGAAACATTACTACCCAGGAATCAGACTGTTTCTTGGACAAAAGTTAGTCATATGACCTATTCCAAATGAGATTTCTTTGAACAAACTGGCACTCTCCAACTCAACTCTCAGT
>JANHFK010002253.1:58678-69836 GCA_036250565.1 Sibynophis collaris | reverse complement strand
AAAAATCTGGTATCTCACTGAAGTAACTTATGACTCTTATAACATGAATATAATGAGAGGATATGCATGGGATTTATCCTCCTAGAGCAGGAATCACCTCTCTTTCTTTCTTCATTTGTTGTTTTCGGTCTTCCTCCTCTTGTTCTTTCTGTTGTTGTTTTTTCCATTCTTCTTTTATTTTTTGCTAAAAAAAAGAACATTTAGAAAATTAATTTCAAATTAATGTGAACAAATATTGTTGCACCGTATTAAATTAATTATTGTTTCCTTGAAATTAATTAGGTGTCTGGTTTTTAACCAATGAACCAATTCAAATTTATTTGATTTTTCAATGTGGGTAAATTTTGTGAGTTACTTTTCTCACATAGCTACTGTAGAGAAAAACAACACAATAGCAAATCTTATGGCTGCAACAATGAAAACATGACAGCCCACCCAATGTCTTACAAACAGCAGAAAGGAAAACAAAATGAAAGAAAACTGGAGTCCTGTTTCAAGGGCTGATTTTTGAGCTACTGAAGTAGCTGACATGCTTAGATTTTACATTCCTATAGTCTTTAGTAAACCTTACTCATCTGTAGTTTATGGATTTCTTGCTTCACAGAAGTTGCTTAAATTAATTGTCAGCTTATTCCATAGGCAACGATGAGCCACAAAGCCAGCACAGAAGAAATCAAATAGGTAAGATCATTGGGGGGGGGGGGGGAGAGAAGCCATAAACAACACATTTGACGTCTCCAATGCTGGAAGCAGCCATACACAGAAAAAAAACCCATCAAACATTC
Organism: Sibynophis collaris; assembly: GCA_036250565.1. NCBI lineage: Eukaryota > Metazoa > Chordata > Lepidosauria > Squamata > Sibynophiidae > Sibynophis > Sibynophis collaris. The sequence goes on along the minus strand of JANHFK010002253.1, from coordinate 69,051 downwards.
TTACATTTTGTTTTCCTTCCACTCTTTATAACAGAGTACACCCCCCCCTCTTTTGGAAGGCTGGGTTGGTCTCCATTTGTTCTTTATTTTTCTAACTGTCAGATATGCTATCATGTTGTTTTGATTACATGGAAATTCTCATAATTTTACAACATCTACCAATTATGTTTGCTTTATTTATGAAAGATAAAAAGAAGCATTATTGAAGAGAAAGCAACGCAATAACATAACAAAATAATACATTTAATGATGTTGGAAACATAACTTTAATGCTAAGTTTTTAATGTTTATGGTTTTAATAGGTATATGTATTATGCTATTTTTTAATTGGTGTTGTTTTACTTGCTGATTGGGAAACACCTAAAGTTTGATATAAGAAGGGTGGCTATATAAATGTTTTAAATAAATAAAAATAAATATATTTAAGGGCTCCTCACAGAATATAACTATAGTTTTACAAAATAGCTTCAATAAAGACTAACCATATTTCATTGTAATCAACCAAACTTAATTTACGTCTATAAACCACTTAAATCACAAATAACATAACTGTTCCCTTTGTTATTTATTTAGCATTTCTTCAAAATATAATGCTGCATTATCAATATTAGTTCAGGCAATTTGAGTGTTGTTCTCTTTTTGGAAATAAAGGCATTAATGATGTTTGAAGATTCAAAAGTTAGTTCTAGAAGTCTACTTCACTGTTTCAAAAGGTACACTATACCTCTTCTTCCTCCTGATGTTTTCTGGCTACCTCTTCTCTTTCCTTCTTGATCTTGAAAGCTTCTTGAGCCTTTTCTTCTCTTAGCAACCATTCTTCATGAAGCCTTTGCCTTCCAATATAATCAGGTTAACAGTGAATCAAATAGTTTATCTCATTTTAAACAATTCTATTTGCTATTCCTTCTTTAAATTAACTGATGAAAATTAACATGTCAGCAATGAGGCTGCAATCGTATTAGGGAGTAACTTCTACTAAACCCATGAGGCATATCTCCAAGCAGATATGATTAAGATCAAGGTATACTGTATATAAACTTTATATACCATATACCTTTTATATATAAAGTTTATCAGAAGACAGGTTCAGCAGCTTATATAGTAATTATTAGAGAGTAATCAATTTAAACATAGAGAAAATAAGAGAATGTTCTACGTGTAATGTTTACAGACTTTGCTCTTTACAGTGCATTCAGAAAGTATTCAGATCCCCTTCACTTTTGTCAATTTTGTTATGCTGCAGCCTGATTCTACAGTTGTTGAAATTCATTTTTTTCCTCATTAATTTACACTCTGTACCCCATAATGACAAAATGAAAACAGAATTTTAGAAATGCCTAAAAATTTATTAAAAAGAAAAATATTCAAATATCACATTGGCATAAGTATTCAGACCCTTTGCAACAACACTTGAAATTTAGCTCTGGTGCCTCCCATTTCTCTTGATAATTGCTGACATGTTTCTACATCTTGAATGGAGTTGACCTGTAGTAAATTAAATTGATTGGGCATGATTTGGAAAGGCACACACCTTTCTATAGAAGGTCCCACAGCTGACAATCCATGCTGTAGCAAAGCAAAAGCCATGAAGTCAAAGGAACTGCCTGCAGCACTCAAAGATACGATTATTACAAGGCACAGATCTAGGGATGGCTACAATAAAATTTCTGCTGCAGTCAAGGTTCCTAAGAGCACAGTGGTCTCCAAAATTCTCAAATGGAAAAAGTTTGGCACAACTAGGACTCTTCCAGAGTGATTGCCCAGTCAAACTGAGCAATTGGGGAAGAAGGGCCTTAATAAGAGAGGTGACCAAGAACCTGATGGTCACTCTGACAGAGCTCCAGAGATCCTGTGTGGAGAGGAGACAGAGTTCCAGAGGGACAACCATCACTGCAGCCCTCCACTGATCTGGGCTTTAAGGCAGAGTGGTTAGATGGAAGCCTCTTCTCAATGCAAACCACATGAAAGCCCACTTGGAGTTTGCAAAAAAGCACCTGAAGGACTCTCAGACTGTGAGGAACAAGATTCCCTGGTCTGATGAAACCAAGATCGAACTGTTTAGCCTCAATCCTAAACATTATGTCTAGAGGAAACCAGGCACAACTCATCACCTGCCCAATGTCATTCCAATAGTGAAGCATGGTGGGGGCAGCATCATGCTGTGGGGGTGTTTTTCAGCAACAGAGATTGGGAGACTGGTCGGGGTTGAGGGAAAGCTGAATGGAGCAAAGTACAGGGATATCCTCAATGAAAATCTGTTTCACAGCGCTCAGGACCTCAGACTGGGCTGAAGGTTCACTTTCCAACATGACAACAATCCTAAGCACACAGCCAAGACAACACAGGAGTGACTTAGGGAAAACTCTGTGAATGTCCTAGAGTAGCCCAGCTAGAGCCCTGACTTGAACCCTATTGAACATATCTGGAGGGACCTGAAAATGGCTGACCACTGATGGTCGCCATTCAATCTTGAGAAGATTTGCAAGGAAGAATGGCAAACAAAAAAAAAAGAACAATCCAAGTGGGTAATGCTTCTTCGTCATACCGCAAAAGACTCGAGGCTGTAATTGCTGCCAAAGGTGCTTCAACAAAGTACTAAATGAAGGAGTCTAAATACTTATGTCAATGTGATATTTTAGTTTTTTCTTTTTGATAAATTTTCAGACATTTCTAAAATTCTGTTTTCATTTTGTCATTATGGGGTACTAAGTCGATTAATGAGAAAAAAAGGGAATTTCAACAATTATAGATTCAGGCTGCAGCAAAACAAAATTGACAAAAGTGAAAGGAGTCAGAATACTTTCTGAATGCACTGTATACACTTGTCTTTCAAGTTATATACCTAGATAGAAGGTTAATGGATTTAAGTAAGCATGCAGAAATTTGAGCTGCCTGTTTAAATCAGTTTATTCACCTTTCATCTTCAAGTTCTTGCTCTTCTTCATTCAGTTCTTTTTCATAAATTGGTTCATCTTTATTTGCATTTTCTATAAAGAAAAAGAATTAGATACACAATTCCAATTGCTCATTTTTGGTTAAGAGGAAGATTAGTGCATTCCACATTATTTAAATAAGTATTAATTCATTTCAATTATAGAAAGTCAATTCTGTTTCTTGTTCCTACAATATTTCTGACAATACAACTAATTTCCAGGAAAGGTAGTCCTATGTCTAGAAAAAGATGGACATTTTCTGGAGATGCTTTAATTTATAATTAAATTAATTAAATTAATAGCAACTAATAGCAAATTGTGCTCTATAGGGGATTAGAATGCAACGGCCAGATGGCTACTAGGGGAAGCTAACTACATATAAAGCTCTGAATGCATACTGCTGGGTGACATCAGGTACTGTTTTACCAAGCATGCCTGACTGTTCCAAATATTTACAGTAGATCTAATAAGCCCATTCCCAAGAAAAAGTAAGTTATCAGTCAAGTTCTTTCTGTAATAGTCCCTTGACACAAAAGATACACACAGCTCCTATCCTTCTCCTACTTCAGAAGGCCCTGAAAATAGCAATAGCAATTAGACTTATATACCGCTGTACAGTGCTTTACAGCCCTCTCTAAGCAGTTTACAGTGTCAGCATATTGACCCCAACAATCTGGGTCCTCATTTTACTGACCTCAGAAGGATGGAAGGCTGAGTCAACCTTGAGCCGGTGAGACTCAAACTGCCGAACTGCAGGCAGATGGCAGTCAGCAGAAGTAGACTGCAATACTGCATTCTAACCATTGTGCCATCACAGCCCTTAATAGCCAGTTCAATGGGTCTTTGACCATCACAAATATCTATAAGGAACCATTTAGTAATTGTGTTGTTTTAATTTGGATTAGAGACTCTAGGATTCTTTTGTCATATGCTGTTCAGAGTCTATAGTATAGAAATAGTTAAATAAATAAGCCCTTAAATAGGGGATTGGTCCGAATGGCCTGAATGACCTAATTCAATAAATTTTATGTTTCTGTAATCATTGATGCAACTAGACTCCCAAATCTCACTGGAGGGCCAAGAACTACAGTAACCTAAATAATATAGTCACTTCATCAAAATGAAAGCAATTAAGATTTAATTTTATACCAAAGAAACAGAATCTAATAATGTTAGCAAAGGGAATGTTACTCTTTTAAGATAAACCTTTCCAAATAAATATTCTAAAGGGATTCTAAACATTCCTTTTCCCCAAAAATGTTTGAGGTTTCCTCAAGTCTGCTTATACTTCAATTTTGTACAGATTGTACATAAGAACTCAAACGCTTAATAATTAATAACCTATTTTACTAGTACTATTTAATCAAATCATCAGCAGTAGCTTACGACTACTGCCTACATAGCCAATCTTTTGTAATCTCAAAGTTATTTCACATACACACACTCAGGAGATAAATGTCTACACACTCCTGTTAAAATGCCAGGTTTTTGAGATGTAAAAACTAAATTCAAGATATGACTATCCAAGACACTATTTTGAATATACACACATACTTTCAAAACCATGGAAATTGACAACCCAGAGCCTCTGATCACTAGAACAGAATTCACAGTGGGAAAAATATTTGTATTTGTTTTTTCATTATCAGAATATATTTTCTTTTACCTGAATCTCTCAGTCTTGCTAGAGATTGTCTCCTTTTCTTCCGCTTTTCTTTCTTCAAAAGTGCTCTATATCTTTTGTGGCTGGAGATTAAATAGTTTTTCTTTTATTTTGATAACTGATATAATACTAAGATTCTCAGATCCTACATATATAATATTTTAAATATATTATGCTACAATTCTATTTCTCTTACTAGTTATTAATCATTGAACTCAGAAGAATTTATGTGGAATCTGATTGATATTTCAGAAATAAAACTGACTTTTGTAGTATTTACTTCTGGTAAAAATACTGCATTCTTAATTATTAAAATTATCAAATATTAAAATACCAAAGAAAAAAGAAATAATGTAGGCATAGATTTCAGCCTAGAATATGTTTTGTTTTGGGTCCTGGGGGCCAGATCCAGCACTATTTTTTTTTCAGATTCTCCTGGGAACAGAAGAAAATAATCTGCATATATCTGGAGGTTTTTTTTACTTAGCTGCCAGCACCAAATTCTGAATTTGGATATAAATTCAGAGCAAGTGATATGTAGATATAATTTTTCTTCTTTTTTTGCCTTAATAGTTTTTATAGTTTATAATAAAGCATACAAAGAAAATACAAAAGTAAATACTGGGAAAATAGGGAAGGGAAAGGGGGAAAGGGAAAGGGAAAGCTAGGGGAGAAAAAGGGAGAAAAGAAAAAAAAGACACTGGCTTCTGACTCCAGTGGTGCAGTAGAATAAAATATTAACATCAACCTTCAACTTTTTACTTTTACCTAATCGTATTAACTATTTCTATAACAACAAATCTATCTAATCGGTAAAACTCAAAACTAAAGTTTTATTTTTTTCCACCTCAAGCACAAAGTCAAGAAGTGGTTTCCAAGTAAAAATAAAATTTGACAGTCAATTTAGTCATCTCTGCTAACTCCATCAGTTTTTGCAGCCATTTATCCATTGTAGGGATCGAGGTGTCCAATGTAATTTTTTCTTCTAAGCTGTTGTTTCAAACCAGACCTGAAGGCTCACTTAGAATATATATTAGAAAAGGGTGAGAGGCTTAAAACTACAGTCAATCCTTGACTTACAACAGTTCATTTAGTGACAATTCGAAATTACAACAGCACTGAAAAAAATGACTTATGAGCCTTTTTCTCACTTATAACCATTGCAGCATCCCCGTGGTTATGTTATCAAAATTCAGATGCTTGGCTACTGATTCATATTTATGACGGTTGCACTGTCCTGGGGTCATGTAACCACCTTTTGCGACCTTCTAACAAGCAAAGTCAATGGGGAAGCCAGATTCACTTAACAACCATGTTACTAACTTAAAAACTGCAGTGATTCACTTAACAAATGAGGCAAGAAAGGTTGTAAATTGGGACAAAACTCACTTAACAAATGTCTCACTTAGCAACAGTTGTGGTCATAAGTCAAGGACCACCTGTAAGAGCAATGCAAAATTGACATTAATGACGCCTATTTAGATAAGACTGATCACAGGGTGAAGTAGAAATGTAAAAAATTTAGCCTTGCTATTAGGATGCTCATTCAGATCAAACCCTTCCCACTCATCCCCATTGTCAACTTGCATTCCAAAAAATGATCCTAAGGAAACAATTAAATTCCCAATTTTCCAGCAAAAACCACAGATACAGATGCCCAATTAAAAACAATACTGAAGAAACATACTATAGTTCTATATTGATCAGACCAAAATGTTTAACTAAATCTAGAAGTGACATCAAGAGAGAATGACCAAGAGGCAATATTTAGATTCACACATATACTAGTAAACACTATTATGGCTTAGCATTATGGCCTAGCTAGCTCATACATCCCGCTAAATTAATGGTTGTTTTGCCAGAATAAACTCAGCCCTGAAGAGTGTCATCTAGACACAATGATGAAAGAAGGATTGTATGTATATGGCAATGTCACAATGTAATCCTGGTCCTTCAATAACTAGGTTCCAAACATTTAACACATGAACTTATGAAAGTTCAGATGGTTTTATTGTTCAGGTTTCTCTCAATTCTCTCCCCCCACCCACCATCAAATAGCAATAAATTACTAAGCTCTAGGCAAAGTATTCTTGTAGAAAGGAGTCTTTCAAAGAAACACCTCCTCTCCAACTTAATTAAGCATCTAAACTAGTGCTTTTTTTAACCTCATAACTTTGAATTTGGGAAAGGGGGGAGGGGGCTTGTGGCAATTGTTAATGTCTGACACTGTAATTGTTTTGGAACTTGAAATGCAGTGTTTTATAAAAAATACTTATATTGTCCCAATTTTAAAAATCTGCTACTCCTCTATTTTTCTGTAGAGGGACATATTAGTACTGAATAATGTAAACATAGAAGGCTTACTATTAGTTTTTAGTCCATTATTCTCCATCCCTAACTGATGTCATAATCTATTTATATCGCACATACGCCCCTCCTTTCCTTTATTAATTACATCAGCCTGTTTGCAGCTTTTCCCATGTAGGCTGACATTCAAAAGTTCACGTTATCTAAAATATATTTATATTCTCTGCAAGCCACTTGCTGCATCTCTCATGAAATCTTTGGCATTACCGTTTGCTAGCTGTCTCCTGCAAAATAAATCCTCTTTATTCTCACTCCGTTAACCGCCACGAATTCAGGATTAGAGCTCTTCCGTTTCTCGATGACAGAGGAAAGATTACTCCGATCATCCAAGCGCAACAAGTGACAACAGGGAGCTCAGGATAAGAAACGGCACTACCATGACATCACCTCCAAAGCGAGACAGGACAACTCTCAACCTAGCAACTGAACCAAAACACACAACCAGCCCATTCTTACCTCAATTTCACCATCCCCTTCACTGGCGCAGGCGGCGGGGACACGGACGCCGCCATATTAGAGTCTCCAGGATCATCACGTGACGAGAGACAGACGGACGTGACGCAAGTTCTCTTCCGTAAAGCTCTTCCTTATAATTCTGGCAAGAGTCCGGAAGAAAGCGAGGTGAGCGGAGGACTCGAGGAAGCGGCTGGGCCATCGTGATAAAAATGTTAGACTGAAGGCATGTTATGTATTCAGTAAACCAGTAGGTTTTTCAGAAAAGAAAATGATCCTGGACTTTTATTTGGATACTCAAGCTGGATGTGGACAATAAATAATATGACTATGGGGATGCTGCAACAGGGTGCTGCAAGTGTGAAAAATCGTCATAAGTTACTTTTTTCAGTGCCATTGATAGTTTTAATGGTCACTAAATGAACTGTTGTAAATTGAGGACTGTATATACGGCATATGCATTTATCTCTAATCTCTGAAAGCAGTTGAATGGTTCATGCAAGGAGCTGCATAGGATCTCCACAGCAAAGCGGAACAAAGTGTGACTGCTCTGAAGTCATGTTAGGGCATAGGCCCGACTTTTATATGCCTGTGTTGTGACGCCACTGTCAAAATTAGATAACTGCACATTATCAAGCATTGCAAAAACAAACCTTATACCTTGCTTGTTGATAAAAACAGGCCAGACAATTTAGCTGACTTTCTTTTTTCTGTCTGAGACTATACCAGTTGCACCCTGCTGCTCCTGGCTGTTTCTGGAAAGGAATAAAGAATGTGCAATTTGTTTATTTGTTTATTTATTTATTGGAAATTTATATTGCTGCCTATTCACACATGGTGACTCAAGGCAGCTTACAGAAATATAAAAACATATATAAAACAATAAAACTAATAAAAGAGAATAATCATATAATAAAATAATGTAATAAAATAAAATAACCCCCCACCCTGGCGACAACAGATCACACGAGCCATTTAATGGGCTCCAGCCCGCTCTGCGTTCCCCAGGCCCGCTGGTAGAACCAGGTCTTCAGTGCCTTCTGGAAGAATGTTAGAACGGGGGCCATTCTAATCTCTGGGGGAATGATGTTTCAGAGGGGGAACCACCATGGAGAAGGCCCTTCTTATGGGTCCCATCAGGTGTATTTCCCTAGGGGATGGGACCCGCAACATTCCTTGCCTCACTGTTCTGGTGGGTTGGATAGATGTGACTGGCAGGAGACAGTCCCTCAGATAACCTGGTCCCAAGCCATGAAGGGCTTTAAATGTGACAACTAGCACCTTGAATTGCACCCAGAAGCAAATTGGCAACCAATACAGCTCCTGCAGGAGAGGTGATACATGTGCACACTGAGGTCTGCACAAAACCATGTGGGCCGCTGCATTTTGCACCAACTGGAGCTTCCGGATGCTCTTCAAGGACAGCCCCATGTGGAAAGCATTGCAACAGTCAAGACAGGAAGTGACTAGGGCATGAGTAACTGTGAGTAGGGATTGTTGATTGTATATTAATTATAGCCAATTTAAATACAAACTTACACTGAGCCGCTAAGGGAGGATGAATGTTGATTGTTTGGCTAGTCAAATACATGTCAGTAGACAACAAAACCATCCTTCACCCCTTTGAAAGCCAAAGCTGATCTAAGGCCTAAAAGAAAGATCAAGCAGTTGGAAAGGGCTTGAGAAGTCATAGGAAAAGTGAACTGGACTATGGTGTGGGTTTTTTTAAAAGCACGACACTGTCACAAAATGCTGAGATGGTTGCTCACCATCTTCACTAGCTCCTGAGAATATTCTTCATCATCTTAGATTACTTGACTCTTCTTTCCTGGGCTGAAACACTCACTTTCAAAAATAAAATAGGTTAACTAACAGCCACCCATCTTTCCAAGAATACCTCTGAAGGAGACATGAGACCCAGAGGCATCGTTTGAAAATAGAGGTTACATTCAAGAATGTGGTTCTGCAGCACATTTCTCATATGGAACGGAACGGAACAGAACAGAACAGAATTCACATATAACTGGCCTGCCATATATTATGAACAGCTCAGTGCATCTTCAGTGATGCAGATTCTGAAAGGATAGATTTTCTAGCAACGGTTAATATGTTTGTTTGGAGTCTTCATGTCCATCCTTACCATGCTCTATGACACCAGGGGACACAACATAACCCCGGTCAGAATACGAGGTACATAAAAGTCCCACCATGGAGCAAGTTGATGCAGATTTGGGGCATGATATGTCAACAGGTGTTTCATTAGCTCCTTGTCTTAATCCCATGTTTACTGAAATACTTACAGCTACTTCAGTTTGGAGGATACCAAGAACAGGACAGATACCTTTTCGTCAGTTTAATCTTATCAATCTTGGAGGAGCAGAACTAGAATTCTTCAACGATCATTATTGCATATTAAGCAGCAGAGAGTAGGTGTAACCCTGCTCGTTCTTTTGCTGAGATCAGGGCCTTTCTCCGGGAGAAGGGTGACAATAGAACTTATAACCAGTTGCATAAGAACTGTTTTCTCAGTTGTGACACCAAGAGCACCAAAAAAGGAGAAAATAGCCGAACAAGTGGGAGACATACTCTTTTGTGTATAAATAATCTCACACTCAGCAGGGTGTTGCCATGAAAATCCAAACATTTGGAACGGGAAAATGGTAGGTTGAACTGTTACACAGCCAGAATATAGCATCTTATCAGTAAAGGAGCAGCCCAAAAGAGGAAGATTAAAAAGTTAAGAGAGCCACTTTGGTGCTGTGGTTAAGTTACCAGACTAGAAACTGGGAGACCGTGAATTCTAGTCGTACCTTAGATATGAAGCCAGCTGGGTCTGAGTCTCTCTCTCTCTCTCTCAATATATACTAGAGCAGTGTTGGCGAACCTAGGGCACAGGTGCCACAGGTGGCATGCGGAGCCATATCGGTGGGCACACAAGCATTGCCCTAGCTCAGAGA
>JANHFK010002253.1:20701-31516 GCA_036250565.1 Sibynophis collaris | reverse complement strand
ATACTAAAATCACTGCCCACCCTGGCGACAGCACCTCACACGAGCCATTTAATGGGTTCCAGGCCCACTGGCAGAACCAGGTCTTCAGTACCTTCTGGAAGAGTGCTAGAGTGGGGGCCATTCTAATCTCTGTGGGGCTGATGTTCCAGACAGAGGGGGCCACCACCAAGAAGGCCCTTCTGGGTCCCACCAGGTGTACTCTAATCTCAATTTATCTAGATCATTAATATTTCTGAATTTAAAATCTGAAACATGCTGTAAAAGTTATGTTAACAAGTCACTGAGTGATTTTTCCCTTGGATCTAATTATCTATAAATAGGAATATTTTGTGTTTATGCTGGAATCAGAAAAAAAACCCCAAAACTTTTCTCATAACCTGAATGCAATCTGAATTTATCCTAATCCTTATATTTGCTCCTAGGTAGTAACATTGAAAGCCTTTCCTCATTTTCCAGTGATTTACATTTGCCAAAGAAGAATTTGGCCTGATCAATTTAAAGATGTCATTTGAAGTGAGCTGAAGTGAGTTTCAACTCTAATCATACATATGTTGCAAACTTTGAAAACTCATGAAACTCATTCTTGTATAAAACCACTCTGTAGAAAATCTTGCCATCAAACGGTGCTTGGAATTTGTAAAGGCAAATGAATGAATCAAGCAATACAGACCAAAAAATGATTAGCATTCTGCCTATTACTTTTATCTTTAAGGTAAATGCTAAATTGTTTGGCCCCAGGATAAACATTTATGATAATCTTATTTATTGTGATGGGACTAATTTCCAGCGCTACAACTGCAGCTATAAAGCAATATAATCTACTCAGAAATCAATACTTTTAATTTCAGTGGGAATTAGTGACAAAGAGCTGCCTATCTACTCTAAACCAAACTGAATTCAATACTATACTAAGCTATGTGGCGTGCTTCTTTGTGGCTTAGTGCATTATACAAACCCAGCACTGTAGTTTGTAAACCATGGCTCCTAGCTTGGGTAAATATAAACAGTTGTGATTAATTCACAGGCTTTGTGTGTTGTATGAACAAATATAACTAATTCTTTAGTCTTCATCTATTTACTTTACCTAATAAATAAGTTGATCTAATCGGGGTGTCAAATTCATGTTGTCATGGCGTCATCATGTGGCGTTTTGGGACTTTTACCCCCTTCGCTAAACTGGGCAGGGGGTGGGGCCAGCATGTGATATATCCAGCCCGCGGGCCTGAGTTTGACACCCCTGATCTAATTCCTTCCAGAAGCTACAGTTTTTTACCTCCTCTTTCCCAGTACCATATGTTTTGGACTGGTGCTCCAAAGATGTACTAGGTGAAGTATACAGGTTAAAAAGATACTGGCAGATAAGAAAAGTTGTAATTTTCTTTCTTACTTTTAATCTTTAGCAATTGATTTTGTTCATCTTGTGGAATTAAAATAGAAATTAAACAGGTTACAAACAGGTAATAGAGGAAAGCAAAATAATTATCAAAATATTGGATAGTAGAATAGGAAATCATTTTCAATGACTTGTCTGTTTACTTAAGCACTTCCCAATATGGCAACACCATCAGGATGCATTGGACTAAAATGGCCCAAATTTCTGCAATATCTACGGGGAATGGGAATTACAGTCCAAACACCTGGTAGACATCTCTTTGGAAGAACTATTAAATACCATTTGATAAACTCCTGGATTAGATTAAAATTGTTACTATTTATTTAACCTGCAAAAGTTGTGTCAAAGGTTTAGTTTTTTTCCATCAACTGCACAAGATGAGTATTTAAATAGTTTTCTAAGCAATAAAACAATTTATTTTTACATATGTTGTTTATATTTAACAGCTTCAAAATTGCTTTAGCAGCTTCCCAAAATTGTTGCATTTCACATATTTCAACAAAACTCCCAGAATTCGCAGCCACTACCTTTTGTTACTCTGATGTCAGATAACTTCATAGTCTAACACCAATGAGCCAAATCCTAATAGATCTCAATATCATCAGAGTCAGAATTATGCTTTTCTGGAATTCTGAGAATTGTAGTCCAACTTCAAGGGTACCAAAATGGGGGAAGTTGCCTCTGGTACCAATACCATTTTAAATTATTTCATTTTTCTTCTTTAAATTTGCAATGTTCTAATTTTATTTATTTTATTTACTTACCACTGTGCAAATCAACTGGACATAATGGTAAATGGTACACTTGTGCCAAAATTTGTCCTCTAGCTTCCTAATATTTTTATTCCCCCATGAAAGAGACTTCTGTTTTTCTTTACATTACAAATTATTCCACTACTAAGAAGGCAGAGCCTTTTGCTCTCTAATTTACATTCTAATATGAAAAAGGGCAATTTAGAAATTACTTATGACATAAACTGGGAATTAACAGAAACTGGAATTACTGCAGTCCAAAGGAGAAATGACTTACGATGAAGACTGTTGTCTGTTCTGATCAAAAGTCATTTCATTTAAAACAGCATTCCTTCTTTTCGGAACAGTTTACAACAGCCAACTATCAACTGCTAATGTAAATTAGTCTTTACAAATTAACAATAAATAAATACAAAAGAGACATATTTTCTGTAAGCAAATCACATTTAGAAAGGCAACAATGCATAGATGAAATGCCTTCCAGGAAAGGAAGATTATTATCAGTTTGCATAAGGCCATTAAGGATGAGGGGAAGGTTCAGTTGGGTTCAGCCAGCAACTTTTTCTGGGCAAAAACAACAATTATATATCTAAATTATATAAAGTACTTAGCCAAGAGTTTTTTGCAATCCTTTTCCTGATGCACAGACAGTGATTAGCTACATCACTTACAGGTAGATTAGCTGTAAGTGATGTAGCTTTATTTTCCTCATAAAGGAAAGCAGGAAAGTGACCTCATAAAGGAAGAGGAGGTATGGGTCTGAGGAGGTCCAAGGGACTATTTCTAGAAGTGGAACTATTAAAGAAAAAGATAGAAGAAGCTGAGAGAGAAAAAGTCGGAGGGAAGTCACACGGCTGACTCTTCTAAGGTGAGGAATGCTAAAGTTCACATATTCATTTGATGCAGCTAATCGGAACTTTGGCATTAGGCCTTCTAGTCGTATCATATTTTCTAAGTCTGTTTTTAAAACCTCCAAGTTCTCATCTCAGAAAATGTGACGGGACAGATGATAACTAGCTCTATCATTGACAGGATGCTGGGGAAATATTAACTCTATGTAAAAGCCTTTCAAAAGAAAACCATAAAATGCTTACAGGTAATTATCTTTCTCCAGAAGTTAATTATTCACTTTTGCTTACTTGGCTAACACCCCCACCCCTCTAGATTTTGTCCCTTTGCTGGATTAAAACTATAAAATGCCCTGTGAATAGGTTTCTTCCTCTTTTTCTATAGCCAAGCACTGGATAAATACTAATGAAACAAGCACTGATCAGGAAGCCTTCTTCAAGGAGCTTTACCCATCCAGCATTTTTTGACCTAAAAGGAAATATGTTATCCTGGCTCTGCTTTACTTGGAGCCTTGTTGTTCTGGCTGTGGCCCAGGATGTGACCCAGCAGGCTGCAGAGTTTTTAAAGCAATTTGATCTCCGTGCAAATGTTCTGTATTATAATGCATCCATCGCTTCATGGAATTATAATACCAACCTGACAGAAGAAAATGCCAAAATAATGGTGCGTACCAATGACGACTATTTGCTGTTTATTTAAGAAATAGATGGGAATGTAAAAGAGAATATTAAAAATGATCTGAAATGGTGAATGAAATAAAAAGCTAAGTATCAGTAAGGAATAGATTAAAATGGCATATGCTGAATTTAACAGCATCATAAAACCTACTTGAGGTTTACCTGAATTACAATTGAAGTCTGACAATCAATGTGGAAAAACAGTGTGTTTGCTAAAAATGAACAACTAAGGCATTGATTACTTCAGATAGAATTGCATGATTTTCTAGATCAGATTTTGTAAAACAGATGAAAGGATTTCAATTATAAAACACTGTTATGCCCTTGTCTGACCCCTCATGGCTGAAATCAGAGACAATCTAGAAATGTTAGTTTTGACATGTCCTCTAAAATATTTAAGAATCATGCTGTACTAATTTTGTTTTATTCTACTGTTTTCAGTAAAATTTACACAGCAATACAATATGACTCTCTTTCTACCTGGCATAATTAATTCATGTGAATATTCAAATATCCTAACTTGTCTTAACATATTTTAGCAAAAACAAAACCAGTGACCCAACTGAAGAAAACAGATGCTTCTCCCACTCTGACTGCTTTATATCCCAACAGCTTTGGTCACCACACTACACCACACCACAAAAAAGATGTTGAGACTCTAGAAAAAGTGTAGAGAAGAGCAACCAGGATGATTAGGGGACTGGAGACTAAAATATATGAAGAACGGTTACAGGAGCTGGGCATGGCTAGTCTAGTGAAGAGAAGGACCAGGGGAAACATGATAGCAGTGTTCTAATATTTGAGCGGTTGCTCAAAAATTAAAGGAAGGTGTCAAGTTATTTTCCAAGGCACCTAAAGGTCATACAAGGAAAAATAGATGGAAACTGATCAAGGAGAGATTCAACCTAGAAATAAGGAGAAATTTCCTGACAGTGGGAACAATAACCAATGGAACAGCTTGCCTTCGGAAGTTCTGGGAGTTTCATCACTGGAGGCTTTCAGGAAGAGATTGGACTGCCATTTGTCAGAAATGGTGTAGGGTAGGAGTGTCAAACTCGCGTTGTCACAGCGTCATCACATGACATAATGGGACTTTCCCCCTCCTTCTTTAAACTGGGCGGGGATGGGGCCAGCATGTGACACATCTGGCCCATGGATCATGAGTTTGACACCCTTGGTGTAGGGTCTCCTGTTTGGGGGGGGGTTGGACTAGATGACTTACAAGGTCACTTCCAACTGTTAATCTAATCTAAAAATCTAATGTGTGATGGAAGGGATATTTTCCTTTGTGCTGTTGGGATATACAGCTGTCAGAGTGGGAGAAGCATCTGTTTTTCTTCAGTTGGGTCACTCGTTTTGCTTTTGCTAAAATATGTTAAGTTAGGATATTTGAATATTCACATGAATTAATTATGGCAGTAGAAAGAGGGTCACATCATGAAAGGAAGGAGGAATTCACTGGAACTACAGCTATTCTATTTAAACCTGCAATTGATTCTATTTATTAATTAATTAATTTATTCTATGAATATTTATTTATATTCATATTCCGGTTTTATTGATATTAGCAATCCCAATAGCTTTCTATACAGGTGTAATGAGCTTCAAGACATTCCACTTTGCTCTATTTTGATTCCCTCCTACTGGTAGCATATGATTTTATTGCTGTGCTCTGCCAGTACTTTTTGAGGACAGCATACAGATCGAGTGGGAGAGGGAAGTGGAAACACCTCTCAGGGTTACAGTCCAATTCAGGCTTATCAAATGAAGGAACAAAGGTGGGCAATGCTTCTTAATGTTACAAAAAAAATATTCTAATGACTAGCTGGAAGAAAAACAGACTATTCATACCTCAGAAATAGTCATCCAATGAAGAAAGATAATTTTTGCTAACTTATGCCTTAAATTTTGTACCTTGAGAATTTTATAATATCCATCATAAAATTTAGATTTGAGTAAACAGATTTCCTGCCTATTTAAGCTATTTTGTTTTATTTTTATTGGAATTATGAGGCTTAACTAGGTGACATGTGTTACATCTCATACATTGCTCCACTTCTTGGTTCTGATTATTCCAATAAAACATAGGATGGTAGCCCAGATACAGATTGGAACGAATGTATATATGTGGGGATACTTAACTTTGAGCCTTGCTTAAAATCAACCCTTTCTTTCTTTCCTTGCAGGGATTAAAAATCCCATTTCCATTGATTCTAATCAAAATGATACACTAAGTAGGTGACCAAAATCAGCAATTAGAAGTTATTCAAACCCTCTTCACTAATTATGAAGCGGGTTTGAATACCATCTGAATGCCCTGTATATTTGCTGACTTCGTTCACCCACTTGGTGTATCATTTTGATTCCATTGTTATAGAAATTCTCTATTTATGGAAATAAACACCAAATGACATACGTATATGAAAATGAAGTTTTAAATTATGTAAATGACCGTTATGTAAACGTTACATTTATCAATTTCAGTGGTTAAACCAACACATTTTTTCCCTGTTTGATCTTAAGGTAACTGATTATTATTGGCTGAATCTGTTAGGGATATCGGCATATTCCTTCTAGTGCTCAAGCCATTATAATAACTTATTAAGAACTGTGACATCAGCAATCATTTAAGACACCTTCTCCAATCCATTACCCTCCAGATGTGCCAGATGGCTGTTTTCATTATCTTTAGCCTGCATGGTCATTGGCCAGAATGATGGACATGAAATCTAGATCAATTGTATGGTCTCAGATTACAAATTAATATACATAAACTAAGACAGCAGCATCATGAGTTACTGAAAAATAGCTAAAACAATTTTCTTTATCCCAAAGGTGTTTTTCCAAATGGCAACTGGACCTTTTTAGTTTTTTCATTGAAAACATTTCGCTTCTCATCCAAGAAGCTTCTTCGGTACAATGAAATCACGAAAATCCAGTTGCTTTTTGTACACAATTTTCTTTAAATTGGGGGTTGCTACTGTCTAAATACTTTTTTAAATTTTGAATTTATTTTCATTAAATGTTTAATTAACATATAATCTAATTAATTTTTTAAATTAATAACATTTAATGTGTTGTTGACCTACAGATGGAGGTAGTACTAGCTGATCTTGGTTGGATCTGATTAATACTTGGTAGGATATCCCCAAGAAATAATAGTATTTTATGCAGGACCAAAAAATTGAAAGAATATTCACCTTATATTTTATACTATAATCTCTATTAGAGTACATTAATACTATCTAGTGCTCCGTGCATGTTTTATTCCCAGACTTCTTATCATTATACAATTAAAATACTTATACCTATACAAACTCCTTGATAGCTATATAAAGTAATTTCATTACTTTACTATTATGCTCTGTTAACAGTGTTTTTGGTTCCTTATTACCAGTAGTATGCATCACAATACTTCATAAGCTTCTGGACTAATGGAATGCAGGGAGCACTATATTGACTTAAAAAGAAGCCTTAAATAGTAAACCTAATTGTTGTAGAAAAAACATGAATATTCTTGGGGTAAAAATCAGTTATGGTTGTGTTTCAAGCTTCCTTGCCAATATTTCCAAGATTCTTAGCACTCTGATCAGCCCATACTATTATCAAGGGTTGCTGCATATGGCATGAGTCAAACTAAGGCTAGTAATTAGTCTGCACCCTCTCTGTCTCTGTCTCTCTGTCTCTGACTCTCTGTCTCTGAAAAGCATTATGTAAATTATAAATGCGCATATGATTTTTACATACAGATGGTGTCATGTTGTTGACTGAAAATAATAATTATTATTACTAATTAATAATAATACAAAATAACAGAGTTGGAAAGGACCATGGAGGTCTTCTAATCCAACTCCCTGCACAAGCAGGACACCCTATATCATTCCAGACAAGTGGCTGTCCAATCTCTTCTTAAAAGCCTCCAGTGATGAAGTGTCCACAACTTCTGAAGGCAAGCCATTCCACTGGCTAATTGTTCTCACTGCTAGGAAATTTCTCCTATGTTGCTTCTCTTCTTGAATATTTTCCATCCATTGTTCCTTGTTTTGCTTTCTGGTGCTTTGGGAAATAGGTTGACCCCCTGTTCTTTGTGGCAACCCATCAAATATTAGAACACTGTTATCATGTCACCCCTATTTCTTCTTTTCACTAGACTAGACAAATCTAATTCCTGCAACTATTTTTTATAGGTTTTAGCCTCCAGCTCCCAATCATCTTTGTAGCTCTTTTCCACACTCTTTCCAGAATCTTCTTTTTTAAAAATAATATAGTGACCAAAACTAGATGCAGTATTCTAAATGTGGTCTTACTAAGGCTTTATAAAGGTACTAATTAATACTTCACATGATCTTGATTCTATTCCTCTGTTAATACAACCTAGGATTGTGTTGCCTTTATTGGCTGTCGCCACACACTGCTGGCTCATATTTAGGACATTGTCCACTAGGACTCCAAGATCCCTCTCAGAATTACTACTATTGAGCCAGGTTTCACCTAATATGTACATGTACATTTCATATTTCTTACCTAGATGTAAAACCTTATTTTTCTCTACATTGAATTTTATTTTGTAAACTAGGACCCAGTGTTTGTTTGTCCAGATCCATCTGGATTTTGAGCCTATAGTTGAATGATCTGCATGAATATTACACAAAATATGTGATGCAGTTTAAAGATTAAAGTATCAAACAAGTAATTGTGTTTGACAGGAAAAATGAAGTGAACAATTATAATTAGAGTAAGTAGATGAATTTGTGTGGCTTGGTAGAATGATTATGATGATTTTTAAAAATAGTGGATAAATTTTAAAATGTAAATGCAGGTGGAAAGCTGCTGTGGCCTATTTTGAGGAATGAGTATTTATCAAAAGAATTAAATATGGCTGGGTATAATAGCATGTATCTGCCCACATTATTATATAGAAATTATACTTGTATTTGTCAAGAGAAGTATAAAAGGGAATTATATATGGTCAGAGTGGGATAATTAAATGTGTATTCTAAAACAAAAAGAGATAGGGTTAAAAATGAATGGGTGATGAATGATAGTAGACTGAATACAAAAGTGTGTGACTTGGCTGATATGAAAGAAGTCAAATTGAATGAAAATTAAACTGTAAAAATGGATCTATAAAGGAAAAGTGAATGGGTCATGATGAAAAGGAAGACAAAGATGGCCTTGGTTGGAAGGAGGTGATAAGTTCCTCAAAAAAGAAGAAAGACAATATATAAAGTGACATATGGACATAATGAAAGCAAGAATGCTTTGCAAGGACAGAAGGTATGAAGAAATGCAGTATAGTAAATCATGTTGCACCATTCTACAGCTATATTTCATTTTCTTATAGCAATAGCACTTAGACTTATATACTGCTTAATAGTGCTTTACAGCCCTCTCTAAGTAGTTTACAGGATCAGCATATTGCCCCCAACAATCTGGGACCTCATTTTACTGACCTCAGAAGGTTGGAAGGCTGAGTCAACCTTGAGCCCCATCAGGATTGAACTACTGGCAGTCAGCAGAATTAGTCTGCAATAGTGTATTCTAACCACTATGGCAACATGGCTCTTATACTTTTGAACTAATATACTAATTATTATTTCATACTCCTTTAACATTGCTTACCCTGAAAGGAAAAGGCTTGTTTGTCAGCTTATTTATTCATATACCATTTTTATCTGCCTATCATAACAAGTGACTATAGGTGGGATATATAAAACATAAAAACAAATTAAAAACAATTAAAATAATATTTTTAAAAATATATGTGATTGTTGAGTAGAACTATTGTCATAAATGGTAATACAGCCAAGAAACAGGGCCTTTGATGCACTTAGAGCTGTAGTCCCAGAAACACAACCAAGTCTTCCCGGCCATACAAAAGGCCAACAGAATCAAGGTCATCTTGCTCTCTGAACGGAGAGCCAGGTCAGATAAGGCACATCTCCTGATCTCTGCCAGCCGACATTCCTTAAATGACAGAACCCAGAGCAGGCCCAACCTGCCTACTGAATTGGATGGGTAGAATATGTATACCTTTATGTACTTCAAACAGGCCTAGCATCAGATGGTGGCTAGGAGAGAGAAGTTTCCTTACTTAGTGTTTTCCTTTATAAAGAAATGAGACTTACTTTTGAAAATTGATTGGAGATCTTACCATCTCTTTTCCATTTCTGTAGTGTTTTCTTAGATGTTCTCTAGTATTTAGTTGGTTGTATAGAAAGTGCTACAGAAGAAGCACAGATTGAATATGATTTTTGTTGGAAAAATAAAAAAAATGAAGAATGCTATACTCCTTTTCAAAAAACAATAAGTTAGTACCAGCAGATTTATGCAAATGTTTGTAAATTGCAAATCTAGACATACAACTGGCAGGGCAGAAATCTACTCTGCAAATATGGCCATGAAACAGATTTGCATCAACTTTCAAATCCTTAATATGTTGCATGTAATTAAAAAGTGACAGGAAAAGTGGAAAAAAGTTCTGAATCCTCAGTTCAGTTCTGAATGAACCTGATAAAAAAACTCAAAATTTTAATAATTTTTTTTTTCAGCATGAAAAAGACAACATATTCTCCAAATTTTATGAAGAAGCCTCCAGGAATGCTAGCATGTTCAATGTGAATCAGATTACTAATGAAACCATCAGGCTCCAGATTCGTTTGCTCCAGAATGGACCAACAGATTCATCTTTAAAAGACCAGGTATGTTGCCAAATATCATAGACCACTTCTATGCTAAATTCAACCCAGGTGTTATGTACCAAATGATTTCTGTTCTTCCTTCATTCCGGTGAGCCATCTATAGTAGTAATAATATCAGCAGCAGCAGCACCCCAAATTAATCCATCCAGGATGAAGGCCTCTTCTTTAATGTGATCAGGGGTGAAATCCTCCCAGTTTGGACCGGCTCTATAGAGTAGGTAGGAGGAGCGGTGGCTGGTTCACCCGCCCCAAACTGCTCACTTCCTGGGTTTTTTTCTTCTAGAAAAAGCCTCTCCCGCCCCGCCCCTTTTCTGGTTAACTTGAAAGAAAGAGGGAGGGAGGGGGAGGAAGGGAAGGGAAGGAAGAAAGAAAGAAAAAGAAAGAAAGAGGTTTTAGAAGGAAAAAATCAATTTACTTTTCAGCCGGGAGATGGCTGGCAGAGA
>JANHFK010002253.1:1723-13219 GCA_036250565.1 Sibynophis collaris | reverse complement strand
CCTATGGCATGCATGCCATAGGTTCACCATCACAGTTCTAAAATCTGTGAGATGTACTTTAATGTCATGATGAGTGACAGGCATTTGTTTTTCAGGCTATGCTGACTATGGGGATTATTGGAGAGCAAATTATGAAGTAGATCGTCCACAGGAGTTTCAATATCAACGTGCACAGCTGATTACTGATGTGGAAAACACATTTAAGGAAGTAAGATTTAGCTTAAAATATTTTGCTTTACTGCACCAAGGCAAAACTATTTTTATGGCAATACACAAAATTGCTCATATGGGTGTTGCAGTTGATGAATAAATAAATAATTAATCAATAAATTAACCAGTCCTTGAGCTAGGAAAACAGCATACCAGCATAATATATGCTGTGATTGTCATAATGGTAACAATTGGCTATTGGTGCAGTCCTTATTTACAATATCCATAATACATTCGATTGTAGATTTCTTCGGCTTTAATTGAACCACCCTGTATGACATCTTACCAGTCAGCAACAGAACATCTACTTATCACTCTCTTTAGCATGCACTGGCATAAGAAAATGAGGCAACTTGACAGACACAAACTACCGTGAAATGACATTTTAACATTGATGTCACTATTGGAGAAAAAATCCATTATCACCATCTTTGTAGATTATAGATATACCAGAGTTTTTTTTTTTACAGTATATATTTCTCATGGTTTTTTTGAACAGAATAATAGAGTTTGTAACTAGTGATACCAATAGGAGTAACGATGCTAGCAGAATTTAGTTCAAGGAGGGTCAAGTTTAGGTACTGAAAGTTTGTGAGCCAGAACCACATTTCCTAGTAAGAAACCTCTTTATTTATTTAGGAGCAAAATATTTTTTTTCAAGATTACCAGAATGGAAGAATTAAAATAGAGTAGAGTAGAGTAGAGTAGAGTAGAGTAGAGTAGAGTAGAGTAGACTAGAGGAGTAGAGTAGAGTAGAGTAAATTAAGTGTACAGTAAAATATATAGTAAAGTGTACAGTAAAGTGGAGTAGAGTAAAACAGAACAGAACAGAACAGACTAGAATAACAGAGTTGGAAGGGACCTTGTAAGTCATCTAGTCCAACCCCCTGCTCAAGCAGGAGGCCCTCTACCATTTTTGACAGATGGTTGTCCATTCTGTTCTTGAAAGCTTCCAGTGATGAAGCACCACAACTTCTGAAGACAAGCTGTTAATAAAACAATCATGATTTCCCCTTAATTAAATTCCTCTCTCTCTGTTGTTCTTTTACAGATAATGCCTTTGTATAAGCATCTACATGCTTATGTACGGCGCCATCTGTACAAACGCTATGGGCCAGAACTCATTAATCCCGAAGGAGCTATTCCTGCTCATTTACTTGGTATGAAAATGCCACTTTAATAGCTACATTTATTGAATGGACCAAGATACTTATATACAAGTACTCCTCAACTTACAATGACAATTGAGCTAAATTTTTAAGTGAGCTTTGCCCCACTTTATTACCTTTCTTGCAACAATTGTTGAATCTTTGCAGCTGTTAAGTTAGTAAAATGGTTGTTAAGTGAATCTGGCTTCCTTATTGACTTCATTTGTGAAAAGATGATCATGTGATCCCATGACACTGTCATAAATATGAGTCACTTGCCAAGTGTCTGAATTTTATTCATATGACTAAGAGGATACTGCAATGGTTATAAGTATGAAAAATGGTCATAAGTCACATTTTTCACTGCTGTTACAATGGTCACTAAGCAAACTGTTGCAAGTCGAGGACTACTTGTAGTTTTCAGTTTTGAGAAGCCAATATAACCATGTGATGGCATATTCCTAGCCAGAAGTTTCCTGGTGGTTGATTTTATTTAAAATGTTTTATTTTGTTTAGCTTATCTCCTTAACTAGTGTGCATCTTCAGCTTTTTGTCAACTTGTTTGATGTTCCTGATCATCAAACCAAATGTTAATAAATGCTATATATATAGTTCGCCTCTTAAATGAGGATCTGATCCAGATTAATATTTTAGTATTAGAAATAGAAAGATTTTAGTTCTTTAAGCATGATTTGTTTTGTCTACAATTTGTTTCAGTGTGAAAATACAGTACAGTGAATGAAACTGTACTTGGGCCATTAAGATAACAAAATCCAGCCATATTTATTTTCAGAAACTACTGTATTTTGATTTTATATGTAATTCCATTTTATTTCTGTTAAAGGTGACATGTGGGGTAGATTTTGGACAAACTTATATCCTTTAATGGTACCTTATCCAAATAAAACAAGCATTGACGTGACTTCTGCTATGGAGAAGAAGGTAAGCCACACAAATATAGGCAGTCGACTAAATGAGCAATAACCTTTTTGGTATAATTAGTACACATTATTTTATACCAAATTTTTTAACCCTGTCCTCCCCAAACTGTTTAATTACAAATCCAGTCAAGAATAAATAAATCTAACATTTACATCTCTTAAATGCTATACTATTACATATACCACCAAAACAGCACCACTTAAGATAGAAGTATCAGCAGGCTTGGAGGACTTCTAGATTTGTAGAAGAGTAGTAACATGGTAAGAACTGATGGATAAGATATTTTCGAGGGCACTGCAGACGTGAGCTGATTGACTGATTTCTAGAAAAGTCATGGATTTCCCAAATAAGTATCAGTATTTCCAGATTATTATTTTATCAGATGAGCCCAATCTGGATACTGTTCCAGGTATTTTTTTTCAGAGTAAAATTTTAAAAAATAACCAGAAAAGATGCAGGGCAAAAAGCTAGGTATGCCTTATTTCAGCAGCAAGAGAAAATAGACATGACAATTTGCTTAACTGGGTGGAAAGTATTGACCACAATTTCATTTGAAGCAGCATGAAGTCAGGACCTGTTACTGTGCATGCTAATTGAATAACCCTTCCCTGTCATTTTCTGGGAGGGAAAAAAGGAAATTGTTGGGCTTTATTCTATTTTAATGTGTGAACTAAGAATTCTAAATGAAAGATAAAGAAGAGATGGATAGAGAAGCACACTATCTATTGAATAAACAATAGGGAGACCATTTTATATATTTTTAAGACTAGACCCCAGCAGAGGCTGCTGAATTGAGGCTTGCGTATGTCTAATCCAATTTTCTTTGGAAGTTGATTGACCTCCTGGATCACGGCTACCTCTATAGCTAAACATAAGGGATCCTCAGTAACTTGGGTATGGGGTTTGTTGGCCTTGCAAACTGTTAGGTGATGTAAAAATCAATCTTTTTCAGAAATGGACTGTAAACTCAATATTTAAAGCTGCTGAACATTTTTTCATGTCAATTGGTCTTTTCAATATGACTGAGGATTTCTGGAAAAATTCTATGCTCGAGGAACCTAAAGACGGAAGGAAAGTTGTTTGCCATCCTACAGCTTGGGATATGGGAAATAAAGACTACAGGTACCAAAAGCTTATTTCTAAGCAGTCACAGAGTTTACATCTATTTTCTGTAAGTAAAAGAACAAAGTGGTAATTCCAGATATAACATCAAGCAGCTAAGTTAAGATATCCAATTTCATAATCTTGATATATTTAGCAACAAAACCGATTGCATGATAAAATCAATGTACCATATATACCAGAACACTACTGGGAGTATAGATGAGATAAATATTTTACAATCTACAATTTGTTTATTAAATGTTAAGCTATCTGATATGGAAACTGTTGTTCTGCTCCAGTTTGTAAATTTATATATCTAATTATATCTGAATGATGAACTGAACTCAACACTGTTGCAAATAAGAGGGTGAATCCCTATAAATTGATGATTGGCTCTCTGTTCCGTTATCTTGTCTGGGTTACCATTATAATAAGATTGAATGAATATTTAACTTTAATCCAGCGGTAAAATCCATTTATCTTCACTACCGGTTCGGGAATGGGAGCGCATGTGTGCTACGGGCGCAGGCACCTCTTCTGCACATGCACAGAACCTTGTGCACATGCACAGAACCTTCTCCACATGCGCAGAGGGTAAAAAACAGGATGTAATGACGTCCCGGTGGGTGGGCGGAGCCTCCCGCTGCTGGCGCTACCGGTTTGGCAAGCCAGATAGAACCGGGTGGATTTTATTGCTGCATTTATCTCAGGAATTACTATGGTAGGATACCACCTCAATTAAACCAGAAATCCACATTCCTCGTAAGTTGGGTATAGGGTTAATTTAGAAACTAGGCTAAGTGTATAAAAGACCACACCATTTTTATCAACTATGTCAAAGTGCCATTCAAACTATCATGTTATAATCTCTGCCTGAATTGTATTCATTGGCAGGATTAAGATGTGCACAAAAATAAATATGGAAGACTTCCTGACAGCACACCATGAGATGGGCCATATTGAATATGACATGGCCTATGCTGATCAACCTTTCCTGCTAAGAAATGGGGCCAATGAAGGATTCCATGAAGCTGTTGGGGAGATCATGTCACTTTCTGCAGCCACTCCAAAGTATCTAAAATCCCTTGGCTTACTAGAATCTACTTTTCAAGAAGATACAGGTGAGATAGCAGAGCATACTGCCAGGTATTACCAGTTTAACAACTATCATTGTAAAAATGTTATTATTGTACAGAGTGTTAATAGAAATTGGTGAAGATGAAAGAGCAGGTAGAGAAATTATGTAGTTAGCATTGTTTCTTTGGGGAGTTATTTGAAAAAAAATCCCTAGCTTTATTCTATCAATAAAACTCCTCCTTCAGTTATAAGGGACAGTAGGAACTTTGTGAACAATTACCAATTTTTATTTTTAGGATTGCAATTTAAACAACACAGAATTTCTACTTAATCCTTTCAATCAATTTTGTTCTTTTCCAGAAACGGATATCAATTTTCTGCTCAGACAGGCCCTCACTATTGTTGGAACAATGCCTTTCACTTACATGCTAGAGAAATGGCGATGGATGGTATTTGCTGAGCAAATCCCCAAAGATCAATGGATGAAGAAATGGTGGGAAATGAAGTAAGTAAAAGATACAACTAGAGAAAAATATGAAAAATCTCTGGAATGCTGATACGTTTTAGCTCAGTAAATATTTATTATTAGTAAAGAATGATGGAAAGAGAGCTTATTGAAAATTCATTTATTCTCTATTTCATTATCAGGTTTACGGTACATTTGCCAAAGCATGCTTTCCTGACAGAATGCTCTTATTATAGGGAACAATAAAAAAGGGATAGAAAACCAATCAGATTTGAAGTCTCAAATATCTTATGATGATAGCTCTGAAATTTAACACTGTTTTAGGGGTAAAGTAGATATATTGAGTCTTTGTTTGACTCTGTTAATTCATCCTTGAGAGTTGGGGTTGCTCTGGCACTCCTTGAGGCTTTGGTCTGCCTCCTCCTCAGGAAGTTATTGCTGATCCCACCACAATTTTCATCCAATATTTAACTTCCCTTTCTGAGGGACGGTTGTGGAGAAGGTCGTTGCACAGCAGCTTCAGCAGCCCTGAATGAAGTGGATTATTTGAACCCATTTCAATCAGGATTCAGGCCTAGTAATGGAATGAAAACAGCATTGGTCATGCTTTTGGATGATTTTCTGGCAGGAGTGGGACTTGGGTAATACATCTGTCTTTGCTCTCTTTACTTCTTGGTTGCCTTTGATACCATAGAACATATGGTTCTTTTCCTTCCTATGAGAATGGTGCCAGTCAATATTAATTAGGAGTCAGAAATCCTACCTGCAGCCTATAATATATGGGATATCACAAGGCTTGGTACATTCTCCACCTTCGTTTAATATTAGCTGTCACCATTGGTGGAGGTATCATCAGTATATTGATAATGTTAAAATATACATCTCCGCCCCTGTAGAATTAAAGGATGCCATTGATTTTTTTTGTCCCGTTTTGGAAACTGTAGAGGTCTGAATGCAGAACACCAGACTTCAACTGAACCCTGGCAAGACTGACAAATGGCTTGAGTTTTGGGGCTTTCTGGAACTAGGATTTTACCATCTTTGGCTCTGATGTGGTGGGCCTACTCCAGATGGGGACATCAGACAGGCCTTCTAGGCTCATGATTCCTGATCAGCTTTCTAGTTGCTCATAGGGAGGCCTTTGTACAACTTCATGTTATACATGTTATACATTTTCTAGACAATGAGGTTCTACTCAAAGTCATTCATGCCCTGATCACTCCAGAATGAATTATTGCAATGCAGTCTACATGGAGCTGCCCTTCAGGATTATGTGAGAACTTCAGCTGGTGCAGAATGTGATTGCATGGACAGTTATGTATGCCTCTTGGTTGACATGTTATACTCTGTTTCATAACTTGTACTAGCTGTAAAGCTGACCTTTAAAGTTTTGCATATAATGGGTCCAAGTTATTTGATGGACTGCCATTTCCTGATCATATCTACCCATCTCATCTCACCTCTCTCCCCATGTGAGGTTAGCTCCATCTCTATTAGCATTTTGGAAGGCCTGAAAATCTGGTTCTTCTACCATATTGGGGATCCCACAGGGAGCCTGTGCAATAGTTGTGTTATGTTTAGATGGGTGTTTTCCCACAATCTTTTTATTTTTCCATATTGATCTCATCTTTATTTATTTTTAAAAAAGATTTTTAATTGTTGTGATATTGTTTTAACTGTTGGTGGTACACCATCCAAAGTCATGTTTAATGAAATGTGCAGTCACAGAAATGTATTTATTAAATAAATAAGGAAGTAAAGTATTATAAAAAAGGGTCATTCTGTGGTTTCTGGTGATGTCACATTGACATATCTTATCCTGTGCTTGGAGAGTTAAAAAGAAGGTGTCATACTGGTCCCAGCTACTTCCTAGAAAATTTTTACTCCATAAGTTTTGACTCCATAAATTTTAGAGAAAAGGTACTTTTCCCTAAAGTTTTAGAGAATTTGACTCCATAGGTTTTAGAGAAAAGGTAGAGATGCTGAATGCAGTGTTGTTGAGGCAAACTCTGAGGAAAACCAAATGAAAATAATATATTGAAAGCAATCTCTGGTGCCCAAAGCCCTCCCCGCTGGTCCAATCAGGTCTTGTTCCAATGTTTTGGGAACTTGGTACTTCAGGCATTGACTGGCATCCTTGAAGCTCAGCAGATGGCTCCGTTAGGCATCTTTGGTTCCTGTTAGTGTCCATACTCCCCAATTCCCCATAGCATTCTTTCAACCCCCAGCACACTTCCCCTTTCAGATGCTCCCTCCCCCCTGGCTATAGCAGTTGCTAGCGAGCTTCAAAGAAAGTGAAGATGAACAGCTGACAGAAGGGTCACCCAGCAACAAATAGATGGCTGAGCTGATCCTAAAGGATGAGATGCTGCATCCTTTCTGAAAGAAGGATTACTGCAATAGTTTGAAACCTCAAGAATATGCCAGCCTCAGTTATTTTCCCATCACAGGTAGCCATCACTTTATCTACTCCACTCCATTTCCAAGACATAATACCTTTAACTTACAGAAAGGTGAAAGTAAAAAATGACAGAAGGAAAGCAGAGTTAGGAACACTGAAAGATTCTAAGTTCAACATTTAAGCTTAATTCAGGTTTATTTATTTATTTTATTTATTTTTATTTATATGCCGCCCTTCTCCGAAGACTCAGGGCGGCTTACAATGTGCTAAGCAATAGCCTTCCTACTTTTCCTTTGGAGGTTTCTTTGAACTTGTCTCTTATGTGGGTTATACAAAACATAGGTTCCTTTGAACTTGTCTCTTATGTGGGTTATACAAAACAAGGCTCTGATTCAGGCTATTGTATTATATTATCAAAAAGGTAAATACACTTGAGATGCCTGCCTTGAGGACAATGCTCTTTCTTTTATGTGAGGGATATAGTCAATGTATGTGTAAAACTGGGACAAATGCTTTTATAATACATTGAGGGTTTTTTTAGCAGTTGAATTCTTAATACAACAAAGTGTCTGACTTCCTTCTTCCATCTTGCTTCCTTCTCAAATTCTAATGGAACCATTTCTCTTTTCTGCAGGCGAGAGATAGTCGGGGTTGTGGAGCCATTGCCTCACAACGAGGAATATTGTGACCCTGCTGCTCTATTTCATGTTGCCAATGACTACTCTTTCATAAGGTTTAACTTGTAACTCTTATTTGCTTTTTTATTTTTTACTATTTTGGTTTAAAAAAAATTCAATTTCTTTTTGAATTCCTCAAATTGAAGTACCACTTTAAAACTTTTCACCGCTCTAATCTTTTAAAACAGGGGTAAAAATAATGGTAGCATGTAGTAAGCAGATAGGATGAATGAAATAACAATGTGATCAGCATTTTAATATAATAAAATATAATATAATTACTTCTATAAAACTAACTTTATTTAATTTCTATAGCTGCCCAATTTCAGACAAATGTTGATATTCTTACTGTAATCAGTAAATTGGTTTTAACTTCTCCCCTTCCCTTTTCTAGATATTATACAAGGACCATTTACCAGTTCCAATTTCAAGAGGCACTTTGCAAAGCTGCTGGTCACACAGAGGAACTTTATAAATGTGACATTTCTAATTCTACAGATGCTGGACGCATTTTGAAGTAAGCGAGAACTTGTTTCACAGTGTATCATTTGAATAGCTGTAGTGAAATATTTTTTTACTGCAGGCTCCAGATATCACTGCAAGTACTGTTAGTCTACATTTGCTTTAAAAGAAGAAATAGGTGATAAGATGAAAATTAAGCCTGTCTTTTCACTGCCAACCCTGTACATTTTCAAATTCCAAACATGCTATTATAGGTTTAGATTCTGGATGGAGGAAAAGCAAATGCTAACATCCACATGAACCCAAAGTCTAAAGGAATCTCTCAATAATCCAGGTGACTTATGCAGTTCTTATGGATTTTAGAGATATGTCATATTACCTGGAAACTGATGCTATAACAGCAATTGCACAGAGGAAGTTCTGTTTCATATTTTGTTGTATACTTTTAAGAGTATTCTGGGTTTTGAGGAGATTGCTCCCCACTCTAGCATCAGGCATGCACAACTGAAAATCTGGACCCTGTTTAACTGTAACAGCTGAATTCTATTATCCTGTTCATTCGAAATGTTTGCCACAGTCTTTGCTGGTGCTGATTATAACTCACACAGAGTAATTCTTCTTGAATTTAGTACACCTTGTCTTCCCTTAACACAGTGAGTCTGACAAGTGATCAAAATTTCCTGTGTCTTTTTAAATACAGAGATATGCTTGCCTTGGGTAGTTCTCAGCCTTGGACAAAAGCTTTAGAAAGTATTACAGGAAGCCAAAAGATGGATGCAACACCATTTCGTCACTACTTTGATCCCTTACTCAAGTGGCTGGAGAAAAACAACAACAATGAAAACGTTGGTTGGAATGTAAATTGGACTCCATGTAGGTTTTGTTTCATGATGTAATATATGCCCCTCTTTTTTGGGGGGGAGGGCACCCTTGTCTATTGATGCTGCTTTTTGATCATTCCAGAAAAAGAACTGGGGAAAAAATCAGTAGCAATTTGAATTGTAAATAAGAATATTTTGAAGTATACAATATTCATTTTTAAGTTATTTATTTTTCTCTCTTTTTTAAATCTAGATTCTAAGGATGCCATAAAAGTGAGGATCAGCTTGAAAACAGCACTGGGTGATGACGCAGTGAGTAGATGCTGTCAGCTTGATTTCATTATTTGGGATTTATTTTAAGTAAAATGAAAATAGAACACAATGCAATCCTATGAAGATAAAAGATTCTTACCTTTAGGCAAGCAATAAAGGTATGATGGGGAAAAATGGAAGAGTCATGGAAAATAGAAAAAGTGTGGAGAAGCTTGAATTTTGGTGAACATTGTATAAAAGATCAATGCATTTGGAAATCCCTTTGTCAAATTTTGAGCTTTCATACAACATACTATTTTTACTAATGTTTGAGACATTTTTTTCCTTTTCTGGCCAACATCTCCAAGACATCTAAATTGATGCTCTGGACAGCATCACTTTTTAAAAAAAAAATGTTTTAAATTCAAATTCCAGTCAGCCCTGACCCCAAGAGGCAGACTGTTTCAATGTTTAATAGTTCTTACAGTCAGGAAATTCCTCCTTAATTCAATAGGTTTCCGTCTTAAAAATAACCATCCATTTATTTATTTAGTTTTTTGGTCCTAACCTCAGAAACAATAAAGAATAACTGAACAATTCTGCGCTTTTTCCACAGTCTTTCAGATAGCTATTTAATCTTCCTCCTATTAATTTTTGAAAACAATTTTTTTTCTCATTTAATGGTGAAAACTCCATTCACTTGCATGGGTGGGAGGTAGGGAGGAGAGAAAGTGGGAATCTCTGTAACCAGAGAACAGTTTGTAGGCTGTTTGTATATTTGTATCTGAATTCAACTGTGTGATCAGTTACATAGATGAAATCATGTATATAGAGATGATTCCAGTAAGATGAAAGTAATTTGAAAAGTATTTTCAAAGGGTCGTATCATGCAACTGTCAATGTAATTGTCACCTTGAATTTACAGTACAACTGGGATGAGAGTGAAATGTATTTATTTAAATCAACCATCGCCTATGCCATGCAGAAGTACTTTTTAGAAGTCAAGAATAAAACAGTGCTGTTTCAGTAAGTATATTGCCTTTTATCTTCAAAAGGGATTACTTTTATAGTATTTCATGACAATGGTGTTTGCAAGTGGAGATCAAACAAGGCAAAATAACACTCCATTTATGGTGAAGTGTCCTTTGGTTGCACTGCCATGATTTTCATTTTGCCTTTCTTCCCTGAAGAGACCATTGATCTCTGATTACATCTTGATTTTATATGAGTATATATGTATATACCCCTACACATTCTAGAATACATTAATCCAGGGTAGAAACAGAATAGTTTCAGTTTCAGTATTTAAAACTTTCATAATGTATTTAATAATAAAAATATCCTTATCAAAAATTAACAGATATCTGTAACAACTAATAACCACTACTAATAATAAATACAATGAAGCCATGCTAACCATAGGAAGAACCCTCTCTCTCCAGAAGAGTTCTATTTTAAGTAATTTCTGAAATAGTGTAATAGTCTAATTGAAGGGATTAGCTTTAATTTGAAAGGCTTAATTAATTAAATACATTATTAATTATAGAAATTCTATTTCCATTTGAAAACAGGAGAGAAAAAAGTAATTTCTCTTTACCCACAATACCAGTTGAGCTCTATTTTCCATACTCCTGGAACATGGGAGTCAAACCCGCAGCATCACGTTGCCATTACATGACGCTTAGTGACGTTTTTCCCATTTGCAGAGCTGGGGTGGGCATGGCCGGTGCATGACACATCTGGCCCACGGGCTGCCAGTTTGATACCTCTATCCTATAATGTTTCATATGGCTCAGTTGAGCAATGGAAAAAGAGAAAGGGAGAAAGGAGAAAAGGAAAAGGAGTAAAATAGGAAATATTGTCAATAGAATAGAATAGAATAGAATAGAATAGAATAGAATAGAATAGAATAGAATAGAATAGAATAGAATAGAAT
>JANHFK010002252.1:34801-46990 GCA_036250565.1 Sibynophis collaris | reverse complement strand
GTGGTGTAGGGTTTCCTGCCTAAGCAGGGGGTTGGACTAGAAGACCTCCAAGGTCCCTTCCAACTCTGTTATTCTAATTCTAAAGATTACAATTCCTCATTCTTAGTGAGACCAAAAAAAACCAACAACAACACCCCACTAATTTTTATCCGTCATCTTCTGTCTGTCTCTAAGAAGTCTGGAATATATTGTCAGCATTATGAATGTACAATAGTATTCTTATGCAAGTAGGAAACAAGATATTTTCTGCAGTTCCTTTGTTTGGTTAGGACTTGTAATAACCACTCATAGTAACCAGATTCTCCACTTTGTGTTACCGTATCCTCAAAGGAAGTCTTCCTCAGGGTCAAGATGGAATATATTAAAACCGCGGCATAGGATGTAATGATTTTTCGTTTATGGGGGGTTTCGGTTGAAACTTATATTGAATCGTAACTCTATGATATAAAGAGCCTTTTTTTTTAAAGGTTATTGTATGTCTTTTTTCTCTTCATCTTAGGTTATGAGGACGGTTGTTAACCCCGAGGAAACCTCGCTGCTCATTCAACTAGCCTTTAATTGATTTTACATTTTAGATACAAGCAAAGAGAAGACAGATTGTAGGTGGTTTATTAAAGCCATGTAATCCAAAGCTTGCTTCTAAAATAAAATAAAATAAAATACCAGCCACATTTTGGTCCAACCCACGTTTAAATCTGGGTTGTGTTTTTGTGAACTGAATACCTCTTTGATCCTTCTGGGTAAAATATGTCATTGGTTTTTTTCCCAGAAATGATATATATACGGCCTCTCCCAAGTCATGAAATTATTTAGCTAAATGATTGGATAAACAAATGTAAGCCAGTTTCATATATATGATATGTCGTATCATATTGACCTGGGAATAAGCCCTATTGAATTCAATACAGTATACCTCTGAAGCTTAAAGTGTTAGTTCTGTTATATAGAGTAATATAATTTGCGAATGAAAAATCAAACGTATATTACAGGGCAAAAATGTTGCAGTTAAAGGTTCCACATGTTGCAGTGAAAGGTTGGCTTTAAGTGACGTTCCTAAATATATTTTGGAAAACCTGGGGCGCTGCTAATTTTCAAGGAGGTTCGCTCAGATTTAAGGTGTCCATCCAATGCTACAAGTGATTATGAATTGAAGTCGAGCAGGGGTGAAATCCAGCAGGTTCTGACAGGTTCGGGAGAACCGATAGCAGAAATTTTGAGTAGTTCGGGGAACCGGCAAATACCAACTCTAGCTGGCCCCACAGTGGGGTGGGAATGGAGATTTTGCAATATTCTTCCCCCAGGAATGGGGAGGGAATGGGGATTTTGCAGTATCTTCCCCTGCCATGCCCACCAAGCCATGTCCACAGACCCGGTAGTAAAAAAATTTGGATTTCACCACTGGATGTAGGGCAAGATGGAAGTTGATAACTGTAGTGTTCAAAAAAACAACAACACTGGGGTTCTGCTAGACTTATGATAAAACTCCTAATATTTAAAAATATGATTATTCATCCAAGATGAACCTTATAAATTAGAGGACAGCAGAAGCCATTTGGAGGTCATGTGAATCTGGTTATGGAAATTGGCAAAAATACCTGTTTAGCATGAGATATCCAGAGTTATTTCTTGTAGCCCTGAGCCACTAAAAATAACAGCAGCAAACCAACTTTCTTGTATAACAAGTTGTTTCAGACACGATGCTATTAACTATTTTATGGTTGCACAACTGTAGCTCACCATCATCAATTTATTCTTTAACACTGTTCAAAGCTCTCATGATTTTATTCCCCAAAGAAATAATTGGATTCTCCAAATGATCAAATATGGGAAATTGCACCTGGATTTTATTTTATTTCACTGGGGGGGGGGGAATCCATCATCTTCTGAGCAAGTGTATCTTAAGTGTCATGGTACACAATCAGTGTGGGCTCTGATAAAAACAAAACCAAACACCAATGACCAGACTCCTTAATTTCAATAGTGCAGGCATAGGTATTTTTTTAAAAAAATAGTGGGATTTAAAAGTGCTTAGTTCTGAATAGATCACAGCCCATACAGCCCACTTTTTGCTACTGAAGAAATTGAATTACAAGCAGTGTCATGTCCCTTTACAAGTATGTTCCTGAAAATTAAACATTTTAATTTTAATTAACATTAAAGAAATGAAGAACTAGTTGCCCCTCAAGGAGTTAGAGAGGACAATCAATTTGTCTTTTTCCTGTTGTGATTTATTGCCAAGTCCTTTGACAGATGAAGTTTTCCAGTATTCAACCATCTGGTGATTTCTTATCCCCATTCCAGTGCTGATAGCTGTAAACACTGTTATAAGCAGAAAATGAATTGCACTGAAGCAGGCCTCTGGTCTGTGGGTGCAATTCCCCTCTTCTGGTTTAACCCTAGGGAAAAAAATTTTTTTTTCTGACATCGTACAAAATGTCAGAGAACATTCCCTGTGGTCAACTGCTGATGTTTGTGCTGTATAGATCAATATTGGGCTACTTTCAAGGCAGATACATCTCTGAATATGTCCCTGAATTTTTAAAAACTTTTCCATTACATTAAAAGTTCTACTATGGTTGAAGCAGGGGTGAAATCCAGCAGATTCTGACAGATTTTGGAGAACAGGTAGTGGAAATTTTGAGTAGTTTGGAGATCTGGTAAACACCATCTCTGGCTGGCCCCAGAGTGGGGTGGGAATGGAGATTTTACAGTATCAAACCCACCAAGCCATGTCCACCAAGCCACACCCACAGAACCCGTAGTAAAAAAAATTGGATTTCACCACTGGTTAGCATCAACACCTCAAATGGCAGGTGAGGGCTATTGGAGGTGACAGTGATCCCTGCAATGTATGACCTTTCTTTTTACTTGTAAAAGTACTTTATAGACAGGAATGTTAAGCTTCTGCTTGGCAGGCTTTTCTAGAACAGTTAAACAGGTACACAACAATCCAAGAACTTCTAATAAGTAACATTTATTGTAAGAGTGACTGTTGATTAATAAGAAAATCCTAAGGAAGGATTCTTATTAAAGGATCAAATGTATTGCTTCTTTATAATGGTATCTAGATAGAGTCGAGGTGGCGCAATGGTTAGAGTGCAGCACTGCAGGCTACTTCAGCCGACTGCTAGCTGTAGTTCAGCAGATCGAATCTCACCAGGGTCAAGGTTGACTCAGCCTTCCATCCTTCTGAGGTGGGTAAAATGAGG
This sequence comes from Sibynophis collaris, assembly GCA_036250565.1. NCBI lineage: Eukaryota > Metazoa > Chordata > Lepidosauria > Squamata > Sibynophiidae > Sibynophis > Sibynophis collaris. The sequence goes on along the minus strand of JANHFK010002252.1, from coordinate 43,781 downwards.
ACCCAGATTGTTGGGGGCAATAAGCTGGATTCTGTAAACCGCTTAGAGAGGGCTGTAAAAGCACTATGAAGCAGTTTATAAGTCTAAGTGCTATTGCTATTGCTATCTATGTTCATCTACTATTGGTATGTAAGTGGGTGGATGAGCAGTCCAGTTTCAATATGTCTCTCTTTCAATATCAGGCAATTTTGATATCAGATTGTTTTCCTCTGGCTGTGCGAGCATGAGTAGACACAAACATCTGGTACAAGATATGATTGCTCACGTATGTCACAAGATCAGCCTGCAAATTTTGAAATTTGCACCATTGTGCAATGATATCATGACTTCAGCTTCTTGGTCCAGGTGTCCCTTCAATTATATATATATATAATTTTAAAAGCAGATATAATTTCTAACCAAATTGTTAGTGAATTTGGTGTGAAGGAAAAGCAAGAAGCCAGCACTATGATTTGCATAAAAAGTAGCAATTTCAGTGTAAAGTTGAGACATTCATGTGCTTAGAGTACAAGTAAGTACATCAATTTACAACCACAATTGAGCCCAAAGCCTATGTTGCTAATGAGACAGTTGTTAAGTGAATTGTTCCCCATTTTATGACCTTCCTTGCCACACTTGTTAAGTGAATTAATATGGTTGTTAAGTTAGTAACATGGTTGTTAAATGAATCCGGCTTCTCCCTTGACTTTGCTTATCAGAGGATCACAAAAGGTGATCACATGATCCCCGGACACTATAACCATCATAAATGTCAACCACTTGCCAAGCATTCAAATTCTGATCATGTGATCATGGGGATGCTACCATGGTCATAAATGTGGAAAATGGTCACAAGTCACTTTTTTCCAGTGATGTTGTAACTTTGAAAGGTCGCTAAATGAACGGTTGTAAGTCAAGGATTACCTGTATTTCTTCCTTTAGGAAACATAGATTACCAATAGCAATATGATGGAAGGGAGTTCACTATACATCTTCCAGCTAAAGCAATATTAACCTCAGAAGACTTTCTCAATGGGATTATTAATCCCAGGACATACAATTATGTAACTGCATCAGAGAAAATGGGTTTCTCGCTATCATGCTACTAGTACTAACAGAATAAAATATCTGCATCTCAGGGTTGAACTGTGGGATCCTTGGTGCTCTCTGGGCTTGCTTGCCTATTTGCAGATGTTTCATTATCCAGCTAGGTAATATCATCAGTGCTAGAAGACAGTAGGGTTTGCTCTCAATGGAAGGCAGGTTGGTAGCAATTGTTTTTTTCTGCCATTCTAATTAGCCTCTGAAATCTGTGTCTGTCTTATTGGGTTGCAGAACCAAAAGAGACAGTTATAGAGGTGCAGATGACAGACTCCATAATTCCTCTGTAGAACTGTATCAGCAGCTCCTTGGGCAGTTTGAGTTTTTTGAGTTGGCGCAGAAAGAACATTCTTTGTTGTGCTTTTTTGATGAAGTTTTTGATGTTAGGTGTCCATTTTAGATCTTGAGACATGGTAGAACCTAGAAATTTGAAGCTCTCTACTGTTGATAATGTGTTATCTAGTATTGTAAGATTAGTGGTTCCTTGATTAGGCTGTTGTTTACTGTCAGATCATTGGTAGGAGGTCACTAGCCCTGTTCCAACACTTGCAAATTACAATGTTCACCTGCAATGATGAAGAGAGGGCATGGTGGATGTACTGAACAAATCTATTTGCCCACCTTATGATGTTCTCATACAAATTGCCAGACTGGGAGAACTATCAGTCTTTATGTTTGGGATAGCAGTTTTTGCCAACAGAAATATTATATTTTTGTGCATTATAAAATTTGTGTACAGTTTATAAAAAAAAAGCCTCTACAAAACTGTTTTTGACCACGGCGGGAGGGCTGTGTTGAATGTGCACCATGCAGTTACCAACGCTATCAGATTACCTCTACATCTCTGGAAATCAATCATCTCTAGAGAGGCTCAGTATTGGATTTTAATGATGTAGCCTTTCAACTTCATTTGGGATATTTTGAGGAAATTGAGCCAGTTGTCAAAACAAAAGATAATGTTGATTAAGATAGAAAATTCTATCGTGAGTACCATGAAAATGGGATATCCTAACCAGCGGTGAAATCCCCCTGGTTCTATCCGGCTCACCCAACCGGTAGCGCTGGTGGCGGGAGGCTCTGCCCATCCACCGGGACATCATTACATCCCTTTTTTAACCATCTGCGCATGTGCATAAGAGGTGCACATGTGCATAGTGTACATGCACTCCTGCACGGAAGCACACCCAAATTGGAAACGACGGTAAGTAGATTTCACCGCTGAGCCTAACAGATATTGGTTTTGATACAGGGCCGCAGAATTCCAGTTCAAAATCCTTCCCCGATATCCAACATTGGATTGCTGCAGAATGTTGAGTTCAGACATGGTAGGCATCTCGGTGCCTTGTATGTGTGTTTTGAAAACCAGCTCCAATCATGAAATTAGCTGTATGTAATTTTGTTCTCAGCAGTGACTGTTTTGTCTTGTTGAGGCTCCACTGGAGAATGGTAAGCTATCATTTTCGGATGGATTTCTATCTTAAATATCCCACAGTACATTATCACTTCATTTTCATTTCATTGGTTTCTTCTGATAGATTGATTGCTAAGTCTCTTCTTTCAAATCTTAAACGGAATTGCTGAAATGCTTGGGGTTGAACAAAATGCTACCCTCTCATTTTCTACTAAATTAGATCCTTAATTCAAAACTCAGATTAAGGTTATTGCCAAAAAACAAGATAGATAGATTGCTTATTTACCAATTAAGCCTTGGAGATTAGCTGACATACAGAACCATGTGCAAGGCAGATACATTTTTGTCTCTCTTATTCCAAGTACACTTTTTGCTTGGATCCTTCAGAAAATTAATTTTCCAAAGCTGTATGTCACATCCTGATTTTTATATAATTGGCAAGATAATCTTCCCCATAAAGATAATGAAATATAACTAGTAGATTAAAAAAGAAAAAGAATTTCTGGGCTATCTCAAACGTCTAACATCTCAGTGTGAGGAACTACAGAAGTTAACTGAAGGAAAAACAACCACAGAAGAAGAAAATAAGTGATGGGTTGAAAAAAGTAAAGGAAATTTGGACAAAAAAACTTCTTCTGGAATTCTTAAGTATAAAGCCATGCAAACATGATAAATGTGTATGTGTTTTTTACATTCTTTAAACATCTTTTTAAAGTTAAAAATGCATGGTTTTTTAAAATTCAGTCTGGAGAGCAACATGTTACAAGAGCTGCTGTACAACACTCTGTAGAAGTGACAACTTGAGTATTGAAAAAGCATCAGTCAATATAATGGAGGTTGCTTAGATACTAACTATGTGGGCTAATATGTAAGCCAATACTTGGACTATGAAATTAAAATATTGGATTATCCAACTATTATCCAGTGTAGTAATACGTCCAAATTACAAAATGTTTGTTAAAGTTCCAATTGTTTGACATCTAAATAATTGCTTATTCCACAACACATTCATTGCTACCGATAAGTCCTTCCTTGCATCTTCTTGGCAGTAGAGGAGATATAGTTGGGCATATGGGAGATCTGTTTACTCTTGGAACATTGTGTGTGTGTGTGTGTCTGTGTGTGTCTCTGTGTGTGTATATAAAAATCTCCACCCAGAGTCATTGACTAAGATGGGTGGCCATAAAAATCAATCAAACAAATAAATGAATAAATATTTCAATATATTTTATATATTAATGGATGGGTTTATTTGAAAGGAAACACTCTAGAAATACTTGATGTTTTTTCTTTGATTTTATGCTGATTTACCATCAGTGTAATAGAAACTCCCTCAGCGGTGAAATCCCCCCCGGCTCGCCAAACTGATAGTGCCGGTGGCAGGAGGGTCCGCCCACCCGCTGGGACATCATTACATCCCGTTTTTTAACCATCTGCGCATGCGCAGAAGAGATGCGTGAGCATAGCACCTCTGAACTGGTATTGAAGGTAAGTAGATTTCACCGCTAGATTCCCTCTTTTTAAGATTACCTTGATGCTCTCAGTAAAGTAGGCCAGTAGAGACAGGATTTCAGTATCAAGACAGGCTGTTATTAATTGGCTTCCCTCTGATCTTGTAATGGAGAATTCTCCAAGCCAAACCAGTCTGCTTGAAAACCAGGGGAAATCCTCCTTGCTTCTACTTGGCTGGTATCAAACAGCATGCACATTTCCAAGTGCATAGGAAGTATGATAAACATGCAAAAATGCACATGTCTATTAGTCCAAAGGTTTACTGAAAGAGAGGAAGAGACTAGAGGAAAGGGTGTGAGGTGTACAATTGGAAAAAAGTGAATAAAATTCTGGATCTATTTAGAAAAATTTAAAATGTGGGTCTATTTAGCTTTGTGTATTGAAATAGGCTAGTCTACCTATAGTTAAATTGGGGCTGCAGATTCTACCAGGGTCCATTAGTTGGTCTTAAATTGGTCCAGTAAGCCAAACATTCTAAGATGAGTAGTGACAAGAACCAACTAGAAAGTTCTTGAGTTCTTTCAAGAGGGACAACTCAAATTGATAACAGTCCTTTTTTTCTTCAACGGCTTCAGGATTCATAGGCATAATAAGCACCAGTGATATCAACCATCTTCAGTTTTATCTTAATAGGTGAGATTGAAAAAAGATTTGGAATCTTCCTACTGAAGACTTGAATATTTTCATAAAGTGATACTGGCTGGAATTCAGCACAGTAAAAGAATGCTAGGAAATACAGACGAATACATTTCACATAAACTCTACGGAACCTGTGGAGAACCCCAACTAAAGCTATGTGCAACCAATCAGGGCTACTATCACTATTCCAAAAAATCCTGTAAGTTTTAAACAGGGCAGGCCAATCAGAGCCTGTTATTGTTGCCCTGAATTACTTGCAGTAAACTTTCTGGAACTTGGTACATTTGCAAAAAATCTATGATTTGATTGTATAAAAATGATCTCTGAATGTAATCTGGAGACAATAACCACACTAGAGTCACTACACCTACATTTGTTGGCAACACACAGAGTTAAATCCTGTCCTTAATACTGCAGAGAAATGGTAGCTGTGCTTTTCTTGGGGTTATCTGTAACAGCTACTCTGGGTGTTTATAATGGACCTCATTTTTTCTCTGTATCTTTCTAACCCTAATCCTTAGTTGGAAATTATGAAGTACCATTTTGCATGCATGCCTGTGTGTTTGCGTATGTGTGTGTGGAGTTAAGTTTGTCTCCTGGTGACTGCCTGGACAAATCTCTGTAGTTTTCTTGGCAGGGTTATTCAGAAGTGGCTTGCCATTGCCTCCTTCCTGGGGCTAAGAGAAAGTGACAGGCTCAAGGTCGCCTAGCTCGGTGCCTTAACCGGTACACCAAACTGGCTCTTAATTTGAACGTTACCTGTTGTATTATTTGATAAAATGCTTCAGTCAACATCTGTTCAGTTCTTTCAGTTAAAGTTTTTGCTAATTGCTTGAAATATATTTTGTAGGGCTAAGTTCAAGGTTTGTTGCATAGGTAATACTCTTTTTTTTTTTGGACAGGATAGTAAACAGCAGAATTTAAGCCAAAGGCTGTAGATAGATATACAAGCATAGGGACATAGATTGTTCTTTTAATGGAAGCCTCCTTAAAATGTTAAGTCTACATTTCTGCACATTAATAATAGAGTTTATTTCTCAGCTAAGTATGCTTTTCACTGTGGAATTGTGACTTGTACACTTAGCTAATGAAGCCTATTGCTGAAATCTCAATATCAGAAGGGTAATAATTATGCTGGAGTTATTGGTATGCATTGCAGACACCATCATTATTCAAATAGATAGCAAAGTAGCACCAACTATCTGGTTCTAGTATTTAGCTCATAAAAACACCAAAATATAATGTTATCTGTTTTTTCAAAGTACTAACTTGGCACGGATTCTAATAAATGAAGTGCGTGGTCAGTGTATGCATGAGTTTGGCAAGAATCAAGAGAATGGGAATCTCAAAGACTTTCAAAAACAAAAGATACCTTGGGAGGAAAAATCAACAGAACATTGTTCTATTCCAGCATTTCTCAACCTTGACAGGGAGATGGGTGAGCTTCAACTCCCAGAATTCCCCAGTCAGCATAGGAATTGAAGCCCACCCATCTCCAAGGTTGAGAAACACTGTTCTATTCAATGATGATGTCCCATTAGCAAACTGGTTGTCTAAAGAGATTTGTGAAACATCAACTTTGGAATGCTTTGAGTATCAGACAAATGATCTGTCTGAAGGCTATTTACCAAATTAGTTGCTTCACTTGTTTTTTTCCTGATTATTTTTTTAAAAATTATTTGGAACCACCAAGGAACAGAAAAACACGTTACTAATACATAGTGAGAATCCAATTTTTGTTCTTTGATTCCAATACGAGTTGTCTGAAACACCAGACACCCTAAAATCTTCAGAAACTGCATCATATGTGTATATATCCAGATCACTCCGCTTGCAATAAACCATAGATCGTACATGATCTACTTAAGATTGGCAAGGAAAATGTTTTTGAAGTCACACACATCAGGTTCACAGAGTTCATGCAGATACACACAACTGCTTTGATGGTATGTAACTCCATAATGATTATCTTTGAAACAATAATCAAGGTTCTATCCAGTCTGTTTCTTTCTTCATTCACTTTGTGCATTTTTACAGTAAACAGACCAATATCTAATCCATGCTGGTCTAAGGAACTATTCCCATCTTTACTGAACTCTCAAGAAAATGTTCTGGTTGATTGAAAATGGTCAGGGGAATTTATTGTAATACCATGACTGCATATTTATGGGATAATGCACATTTTGATTTATTTGACTGCATTATAAACATCAATAAGCTTTGCACAATATGGGTATTAAATAATTTTAAGACTTAATTAAGGATTATGTTGCGATAGGTTTTTCCATAGTCTAATTGGATACAATAATAGGAAATAGGCAGAATAATTGAGTGGGTAGCGTCTTTTGAATTGCTCCAGATAAGAGAGTCACTTCTAATGAATCTTAGAGGTAGGAGCCACTTCTCCACAATCTGGTTTTAAGTAATTCCAAAATACATGCGAATTTATTCTAGTGAGACAGATAATAGCATAATATGTTGAAGATGAGAATTAAAAAGGGTTATTACCAAGTAGAAATAGTTCTTGATTTATGACCACGGTAGGGCCCAAACTTTCTGTTGCTAAATGAAACATTTGTTGAGTTTTGCCCTATTTTACAACTTTCCTTGCCACAGTAGTTAAGTGACCGATTGCAGTTATTATGTTTTAAGTAACACGGTTGTAAAGTGAATCTGATTTCCTCATTGACTTTGCTTGGTTACAAAAAGTGATCACATGATGCTGGAACACTGCAACAATCATAAATATGAATTGGTTGCCAGGAGTCTGAATTTTGATCACATGGCCAATAGCGGCAACTATTGTGTGAAAAATGGTTATAGGCCACTTTTTTCAGTGCCATTGTAATTTGAGCAGTCAATGTTATAAGTTGAGGACTACCTGTATGATTCTTACTTATTCATTATGAACTGGTTGGCTTCTACAAAGTTTTGCATTCACCTTTCTTTCTTTCATTCCCAGGATATTTATCTTAGTATAAAAAGAACTCGAGAAATAGTACATTCCACTCTTGAAAGTGTCCAGTATTTTAACATCCATTGGTTACAAAGATCCGTTTTGAAAATATCTCTACAATTTATTATTATTTTTGTACAAAATATGTCAAATAGTCAGTCAATGTTGTAGGGGACTAGCATGGCATGTTATGTTTTAAATTCACTTGATTTACACACTTGCAAAACATGAAACAGCAGCAGCCTAAATTCATCCAAAGAGCTGGGAAAAAAAAAATTTAAACCAGGGGATCCTACCTATGTTGGAATCATTGCAGTAATGTAGCTGGGAAGAAATATTTTCATAATAGCACTGTTATTGGTAATAAAGTCACACCCTGATAGTTAAATGATGATGCATGTAACCCTACAAAATCCACTTCAGTTTTAATAGAGAGTGGTATGGGGCATCGTGCATTTTAGGATGGGGACAAATACTTAGAAAAAACCGTGGCTGTTAAAAACCAGAAATTCCTGGACCTGTGAAAACCAGTTTTCTCCCCAGTCATGGTTTATTTGAACCAAAAGTTCAAATAAATAAATAGGAAATCGAAATTGAAGGAAAAGATGAAGATTAGATGGAAATAGTTCAACTAACTCCAAGGTTAAGGCAATTAAATTAGAGACAGAAGAAAACACAGAACTAAATAGCAAGCACTGAAGCTTTATGGGATTTTTGTATTGAAAAGAAAAACAAAACAAGAAAAATGTTAAAAATAAGACTTGCGGTTACCAGGCCACCAAATTGCACAAACTCAGAGACGTGCTAACAGAGGCAGAAAGACACACACACACTTGCTTTCTTTCTAGACATGTGCAAACCAAACTGCTCCCTCCAACCCAACTTTTTAATCTATCAAATGTTTCCATTCATATAAAGCTCCATAGGAAGTATATTTTAATGGGATGTGTGTAGGTGTGCATATGCACACGCGCAGATATACTTTATTACATAAACTTTTATCTATTCACCCAAAGTGTCCTTACTTTTAAAGTTGAGGCAATATTTTGTTTTTCCTAGATCACACATTACATTCCTTGTAAATACTTCATTTCATTATTAGTCACCTTCTTCCTTTCCCTAGGATTTAGAGATTAATAAAATAATTTTGGCACTAAACTTAACAAGTTTTGGCTTTTGTTTAGAGAAAAAAAATTAAGGCTCACATTTCATAATCTGTGTATATGTGTCTGAGAGTGCATTTACATACATATACGCGTGTATACATACCAGCGTTTCTCAACTTTAAGTTGCGCAGACTTCTATTTGCAGAATTCTGGGACTTGAAGTCCACACAGATTAAATTTGCCAAAGTTGAGAAAAACTGGTGTATAGATTTTCTA
>JANHFK010002252.1:0-11365 GCA_036250565.1 Sibynophis collaris | reverse complement strand
AACCCCCCAAATGCTGCATTCATAACTTTCTGAAAACTACTGGAGTCTTCAAAAGCAATTTGCCATATCCTGTTTCCAAAAGCAGAAAAGAAAACGAAAAAAACCTATTAAAACCCAGCTAAGTGTACTTCTCTGAATTGAGGCTGCAGACAGCAAGAGGCGAGGAACTTTAGCAATTTCTTTTGCAAAACAGCTTGAAAGACCAAATGGAAAACCTGCTTCCAAGCTGATTTCAACACAGGGAATATATAAGGTGCAAAGTGCCAGTAAATTAACAGAAGCAGCTCTAATGTAGTACTTTGCACTTCTTAGAAAGCATTATCCATGTACCTTATGTTATCGGTACTCTTTGTGTGTGTGTGTGTGTGTGTGTGCATGCGTGCGCACACACACTCCTGCGCCTGCCAGTCACTTCCCTGTTGCCTAATGTAACCTGAATGCTGATCTTAAAATTTATCTTTCACATTTTCAGCAGGTTTCTTACTATAAACGCTAAAATGCTCAATCCACCTAAGTGAGAACCTATCTCTGAAGCAATTGAGTAAGTAGTTTCATTGTTTTCTTAAGACTGTTTAGATTTTAGTAGCCTTGCTTCAATACTGTAACTAAAATGGTTTCCATGTTCCATTAATTAAGGAGTTTGCTCAACAAAGGATTTTGAAAAGGAAAAATCAAAGATGAACTCCTTAGGGGAAAAAAATAGTTAAAAAAAACAGTCATGACAACTGAACCAAGTATATTGGATTTTGACAGCAAATAAAGAGATTCAAACGGGTTCCAGTTTTTAATTAAGGTGAGAAAGTGTTGAGGCTGTAAATTACAGATAAACTCAATACTCACATAGTCTTGCATTTATCACTATGTGAATATAAAGAACTTTTTTTTTTAACAAAAAAATCAACTTGGAAAAAAGAGGAAACTCACTCCAAGATATATATTGACAATATTCTAACTCTATAAGGAATGTCATGAGTATGTATTTTTACTCATAATTAGCCAGAATAGTAATGTAAGAAGTTAGCACCCACCCCTCTCGTAGAAGAATGAAATATTCTAGGAAATATTTAAAAGGCAGAATATTATATTTCCCTGGATGAGAAATGAGAAACATGTTTTTTTTAGGCAGGAAGCAGATTCACTCTCAATAGCCCCCACCTCAATAGCCCACAACAGATGTCAGCACTTAAGAGATAAAGAGATAGCTAGGACTATTCATAAGCAAATACCCTCACCCAAGATCCAACAAAGGTAGGATTAGCCCTCAGTCATAAAGGAATTGCCCCAAACCCTCTTCATTACATCATCACCCAGCAAGGTTCAATCAAGCTTGGGATTCGAGACAACTAACAAAGTTAGCCCTGCATAGCCCCATGGGAGTCTGACAACCAATCGGAATACATTTCTTACACAGGAACAGGAAGCTCCAAGGCGGGGCCCAAAAGAGGGTATAAATCTCTCTCTTTCTCTCATCCATGTGCTCATTTTTGCCCAGCCCCCCAAAAACCATGTGGTCCTGTCCACCATTAAACCATCTTTCCAAGCAGTCTCCATGTTTCCAGTGTCTTTTTCTCTACTTGGAACTGAACCCAGATGGACATTTCTTCCAACAGTAATCATATAAAATGGAAGTTTAATCTAAACTATTGCAAGGTTCAACTTCGCCATCTTAATCTGGAGACTCCTGGTTTCTCTGTGGACTTTACTATACAAAACGCTGGCTCTCTAAAGTATTATTTACTATATAACCTGGATATATGCTACAAATAGATCATAGCTGTCTAAATGAAATGAAATGAAATAAAATAAAATAACCTAATGTTTGCCAATTAAATCATTTGTAAACTGTACTAATAATATGTAAGAAAGGGCCAGTTCAGAAAATCTCATACTTGATTTATAAAAACTGAATCGACTCCTGAAGATTTATCATGATTTTTTTTACAGATGTATTATTGTTAGTATATTTATTAAGACATTGAAAAACTGCAAAGAATTACTGTACTCAGGTCTGATCCTTTCGATGCAGTTTTTTCTTCAATTTAACAATCACATCAAAAAACAAATTACAACTTAAATTCCAGGTGTTGACGTATATTTCAAGTCAAAGCAACAAAATTCAACAAAGACAAATCCTTCATGACAAAATTTCTAATTCTTGTCTGAAGTAACTGTTGTTTAATGTTGCTGCGATCAGAATGTTGGAAAGTTTGAAATACTATAAAATGCATTTATTTCGGCTCTCCTCAGAGATATGCCCTTGCTTTGGTTTAAGAAATTGAAGAAAAGACTTTAGTTTCTGCAACTGAGGTATTCACAAATTAATTAGTGTAATATGCTATATCTCAAACATAAAGTTAGATTTCATTGGGCAACTATGTCAGTTGGTGAAACAATTTAACTTCATGGAAACCCGAAACCAAATTAATGAATAACTCGAACTGGAACACAGTATATATAAATATTTTGGAAAATCAAATGGCGGTACATTATTTAGTTTACTTTTTATGATCCTTTTAGGGAACATTGTTTCACATACAATGAGAATTCTTGTATGTAAGTTTAAACATCTACAGAAGTCCTGGCCAGAAAACTTTCTATACTATGCAAAACAGATGTTAAGATACACATTTAAGATACAGATTTGGCTTATAAATAGCTCTTAGCAATCTTTCCTGAATACCATTGGATCATTAATAGATGATTTAATCACAATTAATCTAATTAATTGTGAAGAATTTGGAGATAGCAATTCGCTTGGCAGCAAGGTACTAGCTTTCGTACCTAGTGACAGAAAATATGATAAGGCTAGAAATCCATGGTAGGAGTGTGCAAGGAGAGAAGTCAGCAGCTTGTAATTACTGTTTAGAATGGAGACAGCCATTTTAGAAAAATTGCCCCAATAACTCTGCTGTAAGCCAGGTTTAGTTCAGAGATCAAAATATGTCAGGAAACAACATGGACTAACCCTCACTGATGAGTCACAAGAGGTAAAGATTCCTGCCTCACTTATTGTTAAATATTGCTGTAACTAGTTTCTAGTGCACAGCGCATGTCACAGTGCGACCACAATTTCAAGATTTCCCTTTGTTTTGCACTACTATAATTAGAGGTTGTAGATTTTCCGGACTTAAATTCTAAAGAGCAACAGAGAGTCTGGTGTGAAAGGGGAATCAGCCAATATGCAAACAATAAAATAACTGAGTTGAGAATAAAAGAGGCCAGTACAACATTTCTAGGCTGTCATGTTTAACATGCAGAGACGGTAGCAAGATACTACATTCTTCGCAATATCAGCATTTCAATATTCATGATTGTACTGTATATGCATTACAATCTGACACAAAGAATTAAGGCAAGCATTGAAGTCTGTACAATGAGCTGAAAAGGTTGGCAAGCCTTACAGAAAAGTATGTACAGCCTGAATGCTTACTTCTGTCAGTAAGTGCATTTAAGCTTTTGGAATTGTGTTAACAAGTTCAACTGCTACTTCTCATTTCATTGATGGCAGATGCCTGGAGTGAAATTAAAAAGGCCAGGTAATGGAGATGCTCGCCTGAATTTTGTAATGTCACATGTTCCAGGGAAAAATTCTATGTCTCTCCAGATCTAATTCTCCATAAGAAGAAACTAAATGGAGACGCAAGCTTCTTCAACAGCCTGACCATTCTTGTGGCCTTTTTCTTTATCATGGAAGGAATGAATCAACGTATCAAAATCTTTCCGGAGACAAATTGATTCAATTTTGTCCGAAGGCCTGCCACCAATCTATGAAGAGAACCCTGGAGTAGGATGATGTACAATAATGTCTACTTGTAAAAAAATAATAGCCCAATTGTTCTTGATATTTTTTTAGATGTATGTAGTGCAGGGCCAAGTAGTAACATGTACATTGTGATACTGCCCATTCTGAGGATACAAGTTATGTCTTTGTCAGTCGCAAACCCTAATTTTTATAACGATGTAATGATGATTAATGACGCCTGCAGCTTCTACTGGATCTTTACAACTATTATGATTTTGCCCAAGGTAAATTCTCTCTTCTCTTTACATCATGTTTGCACAAGAAGTTATACTGTGATATAGTTTACCATGTCATCCAACCCTGGAAACAAAAGGCAAAGTGGTTGGTCTCCACCACCAATCATCAGAGTTTGTTCTGGATTCAGCATTACCATCGATGACCTATTATACTATTCAAATTCATATGTTTCCTGTAGAAAACAGTATGTAGGAGAACTGTGCAATAAAACTATTGCTGCCTTTACATTAATTTTGTTTTACATCATTGTGTGAGATTCTTTTTGGCTTCCCCTCTTCTGTGTATATATAATTGCTTCAATGGTAAGTAGGATATCATAAATATTTTTTTCTGCTGCTTGTTTCTAGAACAAGCACTTGCCTATCAACCATCAAAAACTTTCAATTGACTTCCTTCCTTTCTTCCTTCGAATTGGCAATAATACATAAGTGGCCTACAACTGCTTTCATCCATTTATTTTCTAGTCAACTTTAGAACCAACTTTAGAACTTTAGCCAAGTCTGTCTCTGTGATCGTTGGATATCAGAACCACCACTCAATATTCTGGAGGGAGGAACAAACTGAGAGGGAGGGATTTGAATGGGGCCAGTGGAAGGATAGCTTCTAGGGAAGCTCAGGGTTTTAGGGACCCTAGGAAATCTCCATTTGTCAGAATGACGGAAAATAGAAAGGATTGATAGCCCACATATACCGTATGTGATAGCATTAACAGAACTTGTTTACAGCCCATTTTAAATTATTTAATAAAAGTTAATTTGATTCCTTATTTAAACATGGCCTAAGCGACTATGCTTTTCTATAATGTGCCCACATTCCAGCTAGTCCTCAAATAGACAACTAGACAGAAATAAAAATGGAGAAGAACAGAAGATATTCCAAACCAGGAAAGCCTCTAATGGCCAACGGATCCTTTGCAGATATCCCTTGGTTAATAGTATTATGCTTTCACTTTGAAGAAACATATAAGAAAAAGATGAAGATTCTATTTCTACCCTGTTTCTAACTAACTAATTAGGGGGACAGACATAAGAGAATGGCTGTTTCAATAATTTTGCACCTTTATTAGGTACTCCAGATCTATTATCATAAGCCTTCAAATGGTGAATCTGCCCCCAGCTGTGGATTTTGTTCCTTTGTATTGGTTTTTGTACATTCTTTATGTGGTTCGATTGTAAATGTTTTGTACTTTTACAATTGTTGTAAGCCACCCAGAGTCATGCAGCTGAGATGATTCTCTAGACAAATCAAAATTAAAAAATATGCAAAATCAATCTTGGCTTCCAAATGATAAGGACTTCAAGAAATAACAGCATGTATGTTCTGTTATTTTGACTTTATTTTTCATCATTAAATTAGAAATGACTTAAATTAATAAACAGTGGCCATACCTGATCTATAGAATGCCAGTGCTGTCAGATCAACAGCTAGATATAACCTGCTGCTTCTGCGTTTTTGACCAATCCAGCTTGGAAGGTGGTATCTTAGTGTTCATATTTATCACTGTTCAGAGTCACTTAGGTGACATGGGCAGTGTAGAAGTTTAATAAATAAATTCTATTTTTTTGCTAGTCTGCAGCTAATCTTTACTGAATTTAATAAAATCTTTACTGAATTTAATAAATACATCCCTGTCAACATTAAAGGCAAATATACCCAGTATAGTGTTGTAGGATCCAATATGAGTCGGTCACTGGGACCAAAAGTTTATACTTCTTCCAAGCTTTCGGGCTTGTGTTGCAGCCCACCTTCAAGTAACTTCTTTCTCTCCAGAATGTGTACACTTTTGGAAGAATGTCTATGAAGATTCTCAGTCATACAGGTCATGTTTGTCCCAAAGTTGCTTTTTCAAAGGCAACTGGACTTTGTTTTTACTTGAAGCTTCTTCACTGATGAGAAGTGAAACATCTTCAATGAAAAATAAAGTCCAGTTGTCTTTTGAAAAAGCAACTTTTTGACTTGGAAGAATAAACCTTCGGTCCTGGTGACCGACTCAGATTGGACCTTATTAACATGGTATAGAAAATGCAACGGGAACCACTATGTTTGCCTTCATGAACGATGTCAGAGGTGTCCACGGAATCCAGTGGTTTCATCAAATGACAAACAAGCATTGTGAAATTACAACCTCAGCTCCATCTCTTACCAGTGTGACATACCATGATGCCTCTATAAAAGGAAAGATGTTGTATTGCATTGTTCTTTCATCTTTTGCCTGCTCCCATGCTCATGCTCCAGTACCTGATACCAGGTATTTTTAACTGTAATTTGTTGTTCTTGGTTTTTGTCTCACATGGTTACAGGATCCACTTATTTCTGCACAATGCTTACCTTTGTCTTATATCACAGCTAATTGCTTTCTTGATCAGCCTTATTGCACAGCCTGAAGCTAACTGGGTTGAGCGAGTCCCTCGGACAGGACGTTATTGCTCCTAGTCCAACATCATAATTACTACACCAAACTGGCTTTCTTTTCACTATTGTATGTAGTTTTTTTTCCATGGTTTTGTCAGCGATAATCTCTTGTATTTTTTGAGGAACAAAGAGGTTAGGCCCTGGGTGAGAGACCACCAGGAAATGCCAACCTGAAAGAATGCCATCTAGTAAAGCCTGAAACCTCTGTGCCAATCAGGTTAGTCACACATTTTTCTCAAGCAATCCTAACAGCTGGAAGCTTGCTTATACAATGTAAAATGAGCCAACTACAAAGGAATTTGTCAAATTGCTAAAGGCTAAAAACATTTCCAAGCAATCACCGGGAGCTGAGATCAATTCAAAAGAGCCCTTTTCGTATCCGTCATACTTTTACATTTTTCAAGTTATGTATGGACAACCAGCAGAAACATGGAGTTTTGCTTATAAAGTGAATGAGCAACTTTAAAAATATCCAAGCCTCTGATATAAGGCTGGTCTCCTGTAATGTGACGTAGTATTTGGGGATCAACATCTAAGACTGTAGAAACTGACCCCAGATGTAGCAACAGATTTGCTGAATAGGGTCACACTGAGGTTCCTCCTTACCTCTGTAAACCTATTCCTCTAGATAAGATCTGCCATCTAGCTGGCATTGCCCCATCAGAAGCAGCAGCATACAGAAAGAGACTCAAATTATTAGTATCTAGACAACACCCTGCCTATGGCCTACAACCAGCTCAGCAGAGACTAAAATCCAGGAAAAGCTTCCTTAGGTCAACGAAAGACTTTGAAAAATTCGAAAGCGAATGGAAAGCTACCCAGAACCAACACTGGATGGAACCAATGGAGGAGCTGACACCTGGGTCTGACAAAAGCTGATAAGTATGGAAATCGTTGAATAGACTGTGCCGGAGTACAACAAAATACAGAGACCAAATGGTGGCTATTTGGTGGCTTCTGTTCTTTGCGATTGTGGTTCACTTTTTGAATAGTAAGAAATATAGGTCATTGGGGGGAGGGGCGCATCAGGATTTTAGAGATGATTAGGTGGAGCATGGCCAAAAAAAGGTTGGGAACCACTGCTCTAGGCCCTCATGGCAGCACGATAGAACACAATCAATATTGCTAGTTTCTGGGCAAGATCTGTTTAATTTGTACATTTTTTAATCTTGCATTTTATATTTTATGTCATATACTATGTCCTAATTTTAATTGTAATGCTTCTGACACAAAGCATTATCCCTAATAATGCTTTGTGTCAGAAGAATAGTGATAATAATAATAAAAGATAATAAACTATATTATCCTCCAGGCTCAATTCAAGAAGTTCACAATGATCTTTTAAAGCCTTCCCATTCCATTATCATTTGTGCCTTACTTATAGATCATCAACTGATGTTTTATATGTTTTCACCATGGAGAGATTTGACATCAACAGTCAATTTGTGTTTTTCCAGTCAAAGCCACTATTATGGGATGGACTAAAGCTGAAACCAGCCTCTCATCTCTCCCACCAATGTTAGGAGGGGATTCAGAACATATTTATCTTCCCAGGTCAGCTAATGCTATTTTAATTTCATATTTATGTCTACTACCAATGGTGTTGGAAACTCTTTTGTATTTAAATCTTTGTGAGTTCAAAATAGCTTTTTCACCTCCAAAACAGGCCAGTTTCAGCATTTTGGAAATGTTATGGGGACTCTGCAAGTCAGCTAAAGCCATTAAAGAAGTGATTGGCACATAAAATTCCTAAGTAAACCAAACATGCTTTGGGGATTTTTAATTACAGATGTAACTTGTTTGTTTATCCACATTTGGAGAGGAGGGCAAAGACAGGGAGAAATCTCATTGCCATTATAAATTGCAACAACTGCTAGAGCAAATGTTTTTATCACCTAAATATTGCCCTTGAACTGTATGGCTCCCTGCTTTAAGAAAAGCAATAAAGTTATTTAAGAACTAGTTACCTTCAGCATAAATGATGTAAATTAGCAGAACTTCTTCAAACCATTAAAACGCTTAAAATATGAAATGGAAAGACGCCTCCAGTTGCTAGAGTAACATACATAGAGAGCACTAGGGATGTTAAGTCTATTTTTGGTCTTTTTCTTTTACAAAGAAAACGGAAGCCTGACAAAAAATACATTTTAGTAGCAAATGTAATAGTCTGCATATTAAATTACTAAATATAGTAACTGTTTAGTCATCTTTAAAAATGGGAAGTGTAGTTAATGCAATTCTGAATATACTGCATAGAGCACATGTTAGTTGCAGGGGATCTTTTCTCAGAATGTAATCAATCAATGGTGCTTGTCCTAAAGCAGGTTGCAAGTCACTGAAGGAACTTTGCTTAACTTGCATGAAGACCAGGATAAAATCCTGAGGACAAGGAGACCTGCCGGAGTGTTTTCCCCACTGCAGAGATCATCAGAAACTAACGCCACAATTTGTATATTGTCATTTTGTCCTCTGTTTTGTGGCACCCACTCACTGCAATGTTTCTCCCTCCTTCCCCCAATCTATTTTTGTACCTTCCCAGGTGTTATGGAGCCCTGTCAGCTTTTTTCTATCTTCCCTGTCATTTTGTTTAAATTTTTGTTTCTTTATATATTATTTTAAATTCGCTGATTCTAGAAAGATTGCAGGGAAGAGCAACAAAGATGATTAGGGGACTGGAGGCTAAACTATATAAAGAATGGTTGCAGGAATTGGGTATGTCTAGTTTGATGAAAAGAAGGACTAGGAGTGACAGTGTTCCATTATCTAAGGCACGGGTGTCAAACTCGATTTAATTGATGGCTGCATCAGGGTTGTGTTTGACCTTGGCGGGCTGGGGTGGGCGTAGTCAAGGTGGGTGTGGCTAGCTTGATGTCACTCACGTCAGGGTGTGCCTGTGGTGGCCAGAGCACTCTGACAGTGAAAACAGGCTCCTGAGCTCCATTTTCGGCTGCGATGGCCTCCTGCAACCCTCTGTCAGCGAAAATGGAGTTCAGGGGGGCCCTGTGTACGGCCCTCCCAAGCTCCGTTTTCGCTGGTAGAGTTACTGCAGGCCAGTCCTTCGCTGTTTCCAGGGTGGCCCTGCGAGCTAGGTCTAAGCACCCCCATGGGCTGGATCCAGCCCCCAGCCTTGAGTTTGACACCCCTGGCCTAAGGGGTTGCCATAAAGAAGGAGTCAACCTATTTTCCAAAGCGCCTGAAGGCAGGACAAGAAGCAATGGATGGAAACTGATCAAGGAGAGACGCAACCTAGAATTAAGGAGAAATTTCCTGACAATTAGGACAATTAGTCAATGGAACAACTTGCCTCCTGGTTGTGGGTGCTCCAAAACTGGGATTCTTCTTTTAAAAGAAGAAATTGGACAACCATTTGTCTCAAATTGTATAGGCGTTTCCTGCCTGAGCAGAGGATTGGACTAGAAGACCTCCAAGGTCCCTTTCAACTCTGTTATTCTGTTTTTCTGTTTGTCTTGTAATTTTGTCTTAATGCTTTGAAATATTTATGAAGGAATGTGATATAAAATAAATAAAGACAAGAATCAAGCAAGCGAGGCTCTATTTTACATAAAGATGTTCTTATGAGTGCATAGACAGGTAACAAAGACTACACTAGATTTTTTTTTCTCCAACTGGTGCCTTCCACCTGTATAGGGACTTTTCCTAGCCAAGAAGGCAACAGTGGAGAAGCTGGCCAATGGAACACTGAAAAAACAGCAGGAACATTCTGTTCCAAAATATGCATTCCAAATTCCAGAGGGGTAGCTGTGTTTCTTCCTGCTACAAAACAAACTAAAAATATTTTCAAATCTTTAGCCAAGTTATTGCGGCACTTTTTAAATTGATTAGGTCAAGTTAGCTTTAGACTTCCCAACATTGATTTTATAATATCTTTGCTAATCCTTAAGATATCATAGTGCTAAGTGAGGGTATAGAATACTGTGATATATTACATAGGCAACATTTTTTAGCGGGTGAACCAGTCAGTTGTGACTCCCGCAAACCAATTTTCGGTTAATATTGCAGACAACTACTTGTTGATAATTAAGGAGGTGAAATGGTGTTTTGCAATCCCATGCAAGAAATATAATTTGGATCACATTACATTGAAGAAGCAGAACCTCAACCTCAGTAGTAAAGTAAAATTCACGAGTGTGTGCTTTTGTTTCTGTTATAGATGGAAATACGTATGTTAACAAAATTGCCAACTACAGCTTCCCATTAACAACTGGGTACAATAGAGGTCTTATTCACCGCTAAACTGGCAAGAGTAACACAAATCTTCTTTACACAGGGTGGGGAATGCTCTATTTCTGAGACTCTTTTGTGCAATTGGCAGACACTTAGAATTCTGAGAATTTAATCAGTTTTTTAAAAAAATCTTAATAAATTCAACTCTATCTTTAAAAAAAAGACTTCTGTTTTGCAATGAATGTGATATCGTTTCACAATAAATAAGAACAACTGGCCAACCTACTTCCATGGGTTCCTATTTATTATCACACTAATGTTTCACAAAAAGTGAAAAACTCAATAGATATTATTTGATGACTGACTGGAACCAAATAGGGTAATGCAAAGGAAGTTGCTGCAAAATGCCTGCTACTCAATTGCTAAAAGAAACGGCTTTTGCATCTTGCAGTCATATCCTTCTGCTTCTACTAGACACGTAGTCTTCGACTTAACACTCACAATTGAGCCCAATGCTTTTGTTGCCAATGTCATTTTTTAAAGTGAATTTTGCCCTATTTTACGATCTTTCTTGGCACAGTTGTTCAGTGAATAACTGCAGTTGTTAAGTTAGTAAGACGGTTAGTGAGTGAATATGGCTTTGCCATTGACTATTTAATTTAATTTTTTAATTTTAATTTGATTTATAGGCCGCCCTTCTCCGAAGACTCAGGGCGGCTTACAATGTGC
>JANHFK010002251.1:158387-170728 GCA_036250565.1 Sibynophis collaris | reverse complement strand
TATGTACACTGAGAGCATATGCACCAAGACAAATTCCTTGTGTGTCCAATCACACTTGGCCAATAAAGAATTCTATTATATTTTCCATCATTCAACTGATTACATTTCAAATTGTTTTATTAAAACTGGGATCTGGGAAATGTCACTTTCGGTCACTAACTAAAGAAGCTGAAACATGACTAAATATATGTTGAAAATTCTTCCTAAACATGGAATGATTAGCAATCAAATGACAAATTTAACATTGCTTAATTCCTTGCTTTTGTCTCTGATTTTGCAGAAACTGGTTCAAACATACTACCAACCAGGATTTTCTTTTTTAAAAACAGAAGAAAAGTTCTTTCTTGGCGACAGAAAGAAATATATGTTGGAGCTAGGTCTCCAAGCCAGGCTGTGGCAAGGATGAGAAAGCTGTAACATTCCAGGTGTTGCTAGATCTTTCAGTGTTATTCTCAGAAATCCTCACCACAATTTTGCTGGTTCACTACTTATAAAGAGAGAAAAACAGACGTTAAAATGAACCAAATCTATAGTGGCCCCTGAGCCAAACAAAATTGTGAACAGCAGAAATGCTTATTAGCTAGTACAAGTTACATTATTCTGCCTGATTTATTCTAAACCGAGGAAAGAATTATAGGTAATCCTCAACTTACAATAGTTTGTTTAGTGACCATTTACAACATTACAAGTTACAACGGCACTGAAAATAGTGACTTATGACCATTTTCACAGTTTTGACTTTTCCAACATCCCCATAGTCATGTGATCAAAATTCAGATGCTTGGCAACTGGCTCACACTTATGAACATTGCTGTGTCCCAAGGTCATGTGATCCATTTTTGCAACCTTCTTACAAGCAAAGTCAATGGGGAAGTCAGATTCACTTAACAACCGGGTTACTACGTTATCAACTGCAACTATTCACTTAACAACTAAGGTAAGGAAGATCATAAAATGGAAAAAAAATCATTTAACAATGATTTGTTAATGATTTGTAACAATGCCTCACTTAACAACAGAAATTTTGGACTCAATTGTGGTCGTAAGTCGAGAACTACCTGTACATGGAGAAATTACTATGGCCTTTATTTGTGAACTAGTCAAGGCTATGCAAGGTTTAGTTTTGGAATTTTGAAGTGTAATACTAATGATCCATTAAAGATATATGGAAAATGTGAATTCTTTTTTATATAGTTATCTATTATTTCCATCTGAACAATTTTTGTCCCTCCTGTAGCCAAGTGTTTACCCAAATTTAATATATAAAATAAAAAACCGAAAAGTCTTTCCAGTTCTTACAAGATTTTTATATTCATATTTTACAGGAATGAAATAAAAATATATTATGAGCGTAATGATTCACTGACTAGAGCTGTTGAATGGAATACAAATTCCAACTGTAATAAAAATAATAGTATTAATACTTGTAAAAGTACGTTTACAGCAAAAGGTTGAGTAAACACCAAAGCACTCTCATATTGTAATGCCTCTCCCATATCTAATAAAAAGTACACATCCAAGAAATTTGCAGCTTCCCTGGAGCAATTAATTCCCTTTGTATGATTGTATACAATTCCAAGGTTCGTTATTTCATTGCAATTACTTCTTTCCTATCCTGCTCTCAGCTACCTAAAAATATTGCTATCACAGACACTACATTATTTTTTCCTATTGATTTATTTATCAAAATTATATGACTACCCACATCTCACAAATGTGACTCTGGGTGCATACAATAAAACTAACAAAACATTCTTTAAGAATATTAAAAACAATTAGACATTAATGGGAAGAAATTCTCTAATGATAAACCCCCAAGCGGCCTTCTCAGAGAGCTAACAACTGATCTTCAGAATGCTAATGATCAGATGACTGCAAACAATATAAATCCTTCCATTCCCCACCATTGAGTCAGAACTGAAGAAGCTTCTGGGATAGAAATGAAATGTCTTCAAGGAAAAAACAAAGAAAGTCCAGTTGCCTTTTGAAAAGCATATTTGTAACAATTGATAACTTAATTAGCATATCCAAGATTGGACTTGATAAATTAAAAAGATTAAATAAAACCAGTCATTAATATATATATTTTAAATACATATAAACACAACATTGACAAATTCTACTGAAGCAATGAATAATTTATTACTTAACGTGATTTGTTAATAAGATGGTGTGCATGTGTGCTTGTACTTGTGGCTCTAAGAACCAAAGAATATATTAAAAAAAAAATTGAACCAGGTTTCAGCTTTCTAAAACTGATATAGAAATTCTATGAAGTCTCTCAAAACCAATAAATAAATGATAAAAACAGTGCTTATATTTTTCAGGCATCTCTTACAAATGGGTTTACATAATATTATTAAACTACTACTTTCTTCTTTAAAAACAAAAGCAGAATAAAATAAGAAAACCTGTCAGTCATTGGGTGAACATGGAGAAGAAAGTTAATTGGAAAAAGATAAGGTGTTTCCAATTTATATTAAATTCTGAAATAAATATATAAGCCTTCCTAATATTCCATGCTTTCTTTCAATGGATGGAAAGATATGTAGGCTATCACTCACTTTGTTTTCTTCCAGTTAACCAATGAATCGCTTTTCTATTTTAGCTATTTTTATGTCAGTGAAATGCTACATTTTTCTTTTTTTTTCTGTTTGATTTTTCTTTTAAACAAAACTTGACACAAGATTTTTGTTCAGATGTTTGCAGAGGAGAAGTATTTTGTAAAAATGTAAATCTCATAAGGGGTAAGTCTTACTTGGTTGAAAGTCATTTTAGTATCTAGCAATTCAGAATCCCTATAGTTACTGACAAAATGGACTTCTATTACATATGGAGGACTGGTCCAGTTGTACCAAAAACTTGAAAAATTATATTCTGCAGGAACACATCATTTAGGACCTCTGGGCTGCTTAAAATGATATTTATTTGTTTGTTTGTTTGTCAAATTTAAACATTATCCACCTCACTCATAGAGTGAGTCTGGGTGTGTACAATTAAATACATAAAAATCATATAAAATACTATGCTTTAATAAAAGGAGGCAGTTAAAAAAAAAGAATAGAGCAATTAAAGTTAAAAAAAGTGGGAAAGAGCCTTCAGAGTCTAAAGAACCTCAAAGTTGCATGTTTCTCTGCCACCCCAAAGTGATTTGACAGAGCCTTCAAACTCTTACAAAAGACCAGGAGATGAGGGGGGAAGGATATTCCAGAGGGCAAGGGCAACAGCAGAGACAATGCAAAGAGGTTAGAAGAACTATAATTTGTTCTGCAGAGGTTGCAAGATGGAATTTCGCAAACATTCTTTAGTTCCATATCCCCAACCTTCTGGACTTAGATTAGCTCTTTGCAATTCAGCTCAAAGTTGTTTTGAAAAAGAAATGATTTTTTTTCTTGATTGTTATTTATATGCAAATCATATTTTCCTCCTTTCATTACTCCAAAGATATGGGACTAGTTGTTTCTCTGACCACCACAAATATGATTAGGAAAATTTCCTCAGATATATTCTGACCATTTAAAGAATGTATAAGAGTGTATGAAATACTGACTTTAAATGAAAACTAAATTTAGAACATGGGTCTTAAATTCATGGGTCTTAAATAGTCATAATAGGTTCCATACTTCTCTAAGTATGAATTTTATCTACTATACAAAACTACTTATTTCTAACATGCAACAGCTTTAGATAAAAATGTCATATAAAAGAAAACTAAGAAAGTTATTATAATAAGCTTACTTTCCACAAGATGATCATTATTAAAGTATATATAAGTAGATCATTATTATTGACATACATGTTTTCAGACATCATTTTATTTGCATTTCATCTACCGCAGGCTCAAGGCAAAGGCAAACACTTTCTGATTACATTTATTGAATCATATTTCCAGCAATAAAAGAAGAATTGCTGACAGACAGCGTTTACTTCATATAGTGAATGTTTAATCTTCCCCCCCAACTCACACAAATAAAAATATTGAAGGCAGCATGTTCAACATATTATAATACCATATTTTTGAACGTAAAGAAATGCCATATCTGCTGCATCTTCTCAAATAGGTCACAACTCTTGAAAATGACAAAAAGATGAAGAACATTCTTTTAGGCAGTGAAAAAAAATAATTTTATAACAATTTTTAAAATTAAATATCAAGCAACTCTATTCCCAGTTTGTGAGATAAATAATATAAACTTAATCTAATCTGAATTAGATTTAATGTAAATTTAGGAAAAAAAACTTTATGGTACATAATGTACAAAATAAAAAAGCTCCTAAAGGGATTATCACTTAGAATGTACATATTGATCAGAATACAAAACAAGATCCTTTTGCACATGAATGAGACACAGAATGAGATTCAATGTATACACAGTGTATTCAGAAGGCTGGCAAATATCCAACTACCTATAACCTACTCCTGCTGTCTAAATTGTTTTGGAGAATTGCATTTACAAGTACTTAAAAAGCATTCTCTGAAACTAATCTATATATAGCTGAATAGTATCTTTTGAAACTAAAAACACTGAATATATTGTATACCTCATATATCATACTCTAAAAAAAGCAGCAGCAACCTAAAGACATTTTGTTGGGGTGTGCTCAAAATATTTTAGCATCAGGCTAAACAACTAGTGGGGGCACAGTATGTCAGAAAAACCCACTATCATTTACATTTGTCTATGGTCCTTTGTGTCAGATGTGTCTGAATTGTTATTTCAAGTTTCTCACAATGACCCAAATTGTGGTTTGCAAACTCTTCTCTCACAAATGCACATATAATCGTTCACTTATATGCCCTTCTCTGACTGCAGGTAAAATACTGATTGGTTAAGGGGAAGGGGCAGTTGCAGAGGGAAGAGTAGAATAGAGAAAGAGAGACATATAAATCATGATAAGGGGAGGGAAAGATAATATAAGTGGATTAATTCTACTAGAGAGGCATGGAAATCAGAATAGAGATGGAAGGGATCTTCCATTTAGTCTAACCCCCGCTCAAGTAGGAGACCCTATATAATTTCAGATAAGTCACTGCCCAGTCACTTCTTAAAAACCTCCAGTAATGGAGAACCCACAACTTCTGACTGCAAGCTATTCCACTGGTTAATTGTCTTCATTGTCAGGCAGTTTCTCCTTAATTCCAGGTTGCTTCTCTCCTTGATTAGTTTCCATCCATGATTTCTTGTCCCTACCCTCTGGCACTTTAGAAAATATGTTGACCCCCTCTTCTTTGTGGCAATCTCTCAAATACTGAGATCATCCCTAGTCCTTCTTTTCGCTAGACTAACTAAACCCAAATCCTGCAACTGTTCTTCATATGTTTTAGTCTCCAGGCCTTTAATCATCTTAGTTGCTCTTCTTTGTACTTTTTCCAAAGTCTCAAAATTTGTTTTGTAATGTGGTGACCAAAACTGAATGCAGTATTCCAGGTGTGGCCTTACTAAGGCTTTATAAAGCAGTACTAATACTTCATGTAATTTTGATTCTATGCCTCTATTTATACAACCAAGTAGTGTATTAGCTTTTTTTGGCTGCTGCCACATACTGCTGTTTAAGTGCTCATCCACTAGGAGTCAAAGGTTCCTCTCACAGTTACTGTTTTTGCAGCAAGTTTTGCCTAATCTGTACTTGTACCTTTGATTTTTCTTGCCCAAGTGTAAAAATCATGCTTTTCTCTACATTAAATTTCATTTTGTTGGATAGGGCCCATTGTTCAAGTCTGTCAAGATCTTTTAGGATCCTGAACTTGTCTTCTGGGGTGTTGACTATTCCTGTCAGCTTAGTGTCATCTGCAAATTTGATGAGTTCCCCTTCTATTCCCTTATCTAAGTAATTTATGAAGATATTGAAGAGTACTGAGCCTAAAACAGAACAGTAGTACCCTACTGCTTACTTCCCTCCATGTAGATGTAGTACCATTAAAGAAGACTCTTTGAGTATGGTTTGTCAGCCACTTAAAAATCCATCTTGTGGTGATGTTGTTGATTCCACATTTTTCTACCTTACCAAAAAGTAGGTTGTGGTTTACTTTGTCAAACGTTTTGCTGAAGACTAAATATACTAGATCGACAGCATTTCATTGATCTACTAATTTAGTCACTTTGTCCAAGAATGAAATAAGATTGGTTTGGCATGACTCATGCTGGCTTTTATTTATACATTTATTTGTTTCTAGATGTTCGCAGATCTGTTTTTCGATTATCTTTTCCAGTATCTTCCCAAGTATTGATGTTAGGCTGATTGGTTTGTAGTTTCCTGGATTTGTTTTGTTTTTTCCCTTGTTGAAGGATGGCAAAATTGTGGGAAAAGAAATGGTTTCTCTTTGTAATTGTTTATGCTTTAAAATAAATATAAATGAAATATTTTCACTAAAATATAAACTAAAGCACCTCTCTTGACATTTGTAGTTTATCATCTGTTTTTGATTTCAAAAAGAGTAGATAAATGTCTTCCTCCAATTGAGCACTTTTATTCTGCCATGAATTAGATAGTGGTATGAACTTAGAAGCAGAACATTGAAGTTAAAATTAAGAGTATTGATGGAGTTGCTTTTAATTCACACATTTAAAACAGTTTTGTTAGAACATTTCTATAGAATTTTAACATTAGAATATTTTATTTGAGCATTTACACTTTTATTAAGACTCAGAAATCATGTCTTCATTTGTTTAAGATTTCTTGGTCTTACACTTTACACATAGTTCTTATATGTAATGATGTGAGGAGGGAAACAGATTTGTAGTAAAGGGCTAGTATTGTAAAGTAGGGTCTGATTGTAATGTATATAAGATGGAGGGGGTCTTTGTGGCTTTGTTGCTGTCATCTCTCTTAGGTGAAGAATAGACAACTTAATTTCATGCAACTACCTGAATATTTTTTTTCACAGCTCAAAAACAAACTTGATAAGGAATAGATATTCCAACAGTTTCATGTGAAACAATAGAAAAACTCTCTGTAAATACAGCCATTGGAAAAGCTTAATTATAGTTAAAATTTGACTCAATACAAAATAAGCTACTTTAGAGCAATATTTTGTAACATTTGTGTTTTCCATCTGGCTTGGACTCCATTTCCCATCACTCTAACTTTCTAGAGAGAAAATAGATTTAAAATCATGTCACGTTCACAATGTATCCAATAGAGTTTGGATATATTCCAGACTTTAGCATAAAGAGACTGACTATTCCCAATTATTTTCACAAAAGTATTTTACATGAAGTACATGTAGGGGATACATTTACTAGCTCAGTAATTTTAGAATAATTATATTATAGCAATAGCCCTTAGACTTATTTACTGCTTCATAGTGCTTTTACAGCCCACTCTAAGCGGTATACAGTCAGCATATTGCCCCCAACAATCTGGGTCTTCATTTTACCCACCTTGGAAGGATGGAAAGCTGAGTCAACCTTGAACCGGTGAGTTTTGAACTGCCAAACTGCAGCTAGCAATCAGCTGAAGTAGTCTGCAGTACTGCACTCTAACCACTGTGCCACCTAAGCTCATTTTATGATATAACTGATGCTATTTTGAAATTATATGTAGTAATTTTGCTAAGTGATATGAGAAATAATAAATAACACCAAATAACAAAAGGCTACTATTCTAATAATAGTTAATCAAAACTTAATTTAAAACACCTCCAAAATATTTGATAATACTTGATCAGAGTAGCATATTTTTGGAAACAATCTACTGTACAATTCATTGTAAAAATGACTGACAATGTATACAAATACAAGAAAAAAAATGCAAGGGGAGAATTAATTAAATTCTGGACTGAACAAATGTAGGATTGAAAAGAATTTATCATTCCAAGGCTATCACTGATCGCACACATTTCTGTTCTATTATGCCACTTATACTTCAGAGCTAATATAATTCTGCAAAAAAGCTTATTCATTGTGACTGATGGACATGTTTCATGCTAATTCTTCCTACTGTTAGTAAGCCTTTGTGTTCTATGTCAAGGAAACAAAATAAGGAGAAGGAACCAGGCAGATAAACAACTGCATGTTTCAGAACATCAAAATGTTGTACAGTAAATTAAAATGTTTGATGTACACATACAGACATATAATAGGGCCTCCTCGTTTCTATCATTTGAGCTACATTCATAGCACACAGAACTTATTTATCAGGTTAATAAAATGCATGCCAATACGAATGCTGAAGAGGCAACATTTCTGTTGGAAAAAAATATACCTCAGTTTCATTATGTCGGATGACAAGAAGCTAAAACATGACGGAAAGGTTAAGCTGAAAGAAATATCTCAGTGCATATCTATATCAACATGTTAGGTTTTACACCAGAGGACTAGAAGCAAGTGGGATTATAGACAATATTTGTTATTTAGCATTCCAATTAACATGCTCAGAATCTTATAAAATCATATGCATGAGTTGTAAATAAGAGTTTGGGGAAAACTACTGATTCTTTCAGTAGTGTTCAATACAAGAAAATAAATAAGCACGATAATCATGATTTTCCTTATTCGAAACAAAGCCAAAATTGCCTTCTGTAATGAACTCAAATATAAATCTTGGAATAAGTCACTTCATAAATGTTGGATTAAATTTTACAAGACATTCCATGTAATTGCTCAAGATCATTTAAAACCAATTTTCTTTCAATTTTCTTCTACAAAAATGTACAATACGCTCCAAAAATAGGAGGTAGATTATTCCATTGATTTCATTTATAATTTGAAAAGCAGTTCTCAAACTGCAGTGTCTAACTAAATTCCTAAGATCTTTATCTTTATTGGTAGGATCAAAACAGATATGGTTGTTTTTATGGGATTTATTTGCATAGAATGAAATGTATGGCATGTCCTGAAATTCATTCTGAATGAAAGTTGGAGGCAGGAAATATATATATAATGATCAATGAGTTTCCTATATGATGTATTGATTACATAATGGCATTTAGTTTTATAGTAAAGTTCACAAACTATTGGTTGGTCTAGACTTAAGTTGATGGTGGAGTGAAAATAACTGAAGATGAAATTTTGCAAGAAGCAGTTGCAATTTTGTTTGTAAATCCATTACACTGGATGATTACAAAAATATAAAAAAATACAGATTGCTTTGTATCAAATTTGGCTTTATAAATGGTTCAGAGAACGAACGAAAGGAAAAAAAAACTTAGGGGAAATTTTCTAAGTGTCTCATTTTAGAAATGAAATAACATATTAAAACTTAGGCATTTTTACCACAGTCCTATTCATTATTATGGATGAATAAATATAAGGCTGATTGGGAGCATGAACATTCCCTTCGGGAAGCTCTGAAAAGGCATAAATTAGATAAAATTGCTCTTGTCATTGTGTTTGAATACAGAAGCAACAAAAAGTAATTTCGGTTCAGAGATGCTTAAGGTAAACAATTGTAATATTGGGTTTCATTTTCATTCCAATGTGTCCTCTCATTGATGGCATCCTTTTAATTGCTTTTCTAGGTATCTAGTGGAGCATAACTGTGTGATAATATTCAAGCTATTTCACTTTGTTTTATTAGTTTCAAGGGGAGTCTGTTCCACTCCAGCTTGCAAAGTAATGTGTAATATCCAACACCAAATAACAAAAGGCTAATGTGTTACTGCACTAGATAAAATTGTCTTCTAACTATGTTAATTACTGAGGCTTTTTTATATTGCCAGCCATCCCAACTTGACAAGTTCCAATATGATTTAACATCACCATGATCTTGAATAGTACATAGTTGTCTATATTGTCTGAAACACTTCATATGCTACTGAGAGAAGAGAACCAGCTAAAAATTGCTCTGGCTGAGCTGATTCCCTCCCCCTTCCCACATCCTGTAGCCATCAGAGGTCTTTACAACAGCACTCCCAAAGTAATCATATCAAGCCCCTTTCTAATTTCTTGAGTTCAAGTGTTGATTTGACCATTTGGGTAATAGGGTTCTCTCTTCCACTTTTGGGTATGATTGTCTTCTTGGAGTCCACAATCACTTAAAACATCTTCTACTGGCTCCCCATGCCTCAACGGATTGAGGCATTGCTTCTAACACCAATCTACTTATTCTATCAAACCTGGAAACTAGAAAGAAACCTAATTTTTGTATTTTATGCTAAAAAGAATTTAGGGAGAAAAAAGAATAAATCAAAGGGTCTATGTGTGTGGATGGTCTGTCTATTAATGGCTGACTAGGCACAAACAATCATTTCTGTAAATAGACAGAAAACTTGAAAAGAACAAAAAGGTTGCCCTCTAGTGTCTACTTATTCCACTGTTAACACAATGTAGAAGACAACTATACCCATAAAATGAAAGATTAGAGGTCTCAAACTTTCCCTCCCAGAGCCATACATGATCCAGAGCATGGATCTCTCCCTCATAGGAATGTGTACTGTGGATGTCTTAATCTCAGGAAAAGACACTTTATTTACAAAAATCCCACTTACAACAATGTTCATTATTGATATTGCCTCTGGTATGGCAGGACTCACCTATAAAAATTAAACTCATTAAAAATGCTGAGTTCAGATGGTAAACCCAATAATCTCTGCGGTTTATTAATTTCTTATCACCAAGTAATGCACTATACCATCAACTACTAATACTGAAAAACAATGTAAGATCATTTTTAAAAAAGCAATTTAAGCTGCAACATTCAGATGGAGAAAACTCAAAAGACATGCAAAAGACAGAATTAAAATGAGCCAATTCATATACAGAATATACATGTATGCTATAAGCATTGTTCCTATGCCTGCTTACTATAAGGGTCTCAGACTGTAACATAAAAGATTTAAACAATGCTAATATAGCATGCCATTGAAGCTGGTTGCAGGAGACTGTTTGGCCAACTCAATTTCTACATACCACCTTGGCTGTTGTTTGAAATATACCTGAAAATCTTTTGATGCATCTCACTGCCAAGAGATTCAGGAAAACTGAACAGTCAGACAAAATGTAAGGCAGTAAATTTATCTACTTCAAAGCTCTCAAGGTATCCAATGTAAAGCAATCCTAATAGATACATAAATATTGTAGCATTTTAAAATTTCGAGCCACTGGATTTCAAAATAATGCTCCTCCTTCTCTTACTCCTCTTTTTTTGAAATAATATAGTTTTCTTCAGAAATTTCAGGCAATTTGTCCTCTGGCTACTGATTTATGAAAGAAATGCATTCTGACCTTTGGTATTCAAATATTCTAGATCAGAGCTACATCAAATGGAGGATTTGTGGTGTTGGAAGAATATACATTACAACAGAGCAGTGCTTTTAAATTTAAAAAAATGTTTCAATATATGTTAATTTAAAGGAACAACATTATTTCCCAACCTATTATTTTCAAAGAAAAAGTAATATAATTTTAAATTATATTTTATAGACTATTATTCTCTTTTCATAGCAATGGTTCACTTATTTTATAAATATTATGATTTAATGCACTGATAGTGACGCCGATTAAATTTTCAGCCTGCATAAATATTTTTAAAATCCTTATAACAGCAAAAGAAAGTTGTTCCTCGGTAACCAGAACTAATGATTGATAACAATGACTAATATTCTGTCATTGATAACGAGTTCAATCAGATATCATGTATTATAGCATGCCAGTGTATATGCATCAATTAGTAAAAATCATTTAATAAGATAAGATCTATTAGCTGTAAACAGGATTAAAGGATTATTTTACCAGACAGGAGTCATGAGACTGAGATTATTTGAAACCATCTGGGAATTGCTTACTGAAAGATGAAGGTTACACATCTTTACATCAATTATTATCTTGAAGGGCTTCTGCAGCACTCCAATGATGCTGTCAGCTATATCACTGGGAATATACATCCCCAGATGGGTCACTTATGATAGGCAGGCTTAGATGTGGGATCAGACTAAATATGATCCACAAGAAAAGATAATGACAAACAACTCCTGTATTCTTCCAAGAAAAAAAAAATGGACCTCTATAAACAGGACAATGTCTGTGTCAAGGATTCTTAAAGTTTTTAGTGACATTGATCCTTTTGAGAATTTTAGGAAACCTATGGACATGAGAGTCTCACTAAACCTATAAACCTTTAACCATTTTGTCTTTACTTTCTATAGGAGAAACTGTGAATAACTGTGCATGTGTGTATACGCACACACATATACACAGTTTCTCCTGTAGAAAGTAAAGATAAAGTGGTTAAAGGTTTATAGGTTTAATGAGACTAGATAAATAGATAGGCAGGCAGGCAGGCAGGCAGGCAGGCAGGCAGGCAGGCAGGCAGGCAGGCAGGCAGGCAGACAGACAAATAGATAGATATAGAGAGAAATAAGACCCTGTCTTATATTTTTTTGAACCCTGAAATAAATGCTT